>CAIGRT010217742.1:0-16948 GCA_903798405.1 Fraxinus platypoda
GTGATTTGGGAATTTAGGGTTTTAGGAAATTAGGATTTAGGGATAAGTGAAAAAAATTAATGATGAAGATGTTTGACAGTTATATATGTATCGAATTATATTTTTGACTATTATGATCGTTGATTGTCAACGGTCTCTGTCCTAGCTGAACTAAAATACTGGATTCGCCCCTGCTTACAACCCACTCGTCAACGCACCCCACCCCATCCTAATCGATCCCCACTGCGGCCAAACACCACCATGATATAGTACAAAATGGATTGACTTCTTTTATAATTTTCACAATTTAACTAAATGAGTAGTGGTAATGAACACAAGAAATGGTCTATTTTATGTAATTACCAGAACACTAATTAAGCTGTGTTTAACAAATATAGACACTATAGGCCCAGCATTTAGTGGCATGAAGACTTTTTTTCCAAAAATAAAAAAAAATATTTGTTTATCTATTTCCTAATTGTAATATGTGCACTTCTATATGTTTTTAATGACAAATTAAAACATTTGATTAGTAAGAATCACTAACCTGAAGGTGGTGTTTGATCTCGGGTGGGGCGGAGTGCCTATTTGATTATGAAAGATAATGAGAATGGGTTATTCAAAAAGGAAAAGTTGCTAGTGGATTGGGATGAGTATTTGATTGTTTTCAGTGTGATTTATTTTTACTTTTTGACAAGTTATGTAATTTCATTTGTAATTTTTTCTTATATTTTGTTGTTTTGCTGCTTTCTTTTACATTTATTTATTTAAGAAGGATGACAAATTCGTCATTTAACGGTCAAACTGGAGTTTTGTTATATAAATGAAATGTTAGTGATGAATTATACTAAAAAAAAGGTTGAGGATAGATTTTGTTACATTCGAAAAGATCGATGACGAAAGAGTGCAATATTCCTTAATCAAATTTGTTAATTTTTGTTTCCCAAGGTAATCATATGGATTTATTAATAAAAAGTTAGATCAAGATTAGGGTTTAGGACATTGACTACAATGCATAGTAAAACAATGTACAAGATGCTATAAAAAAAGTTGATGGAATTAGATGTTCACACCATTATAAGACATTGAATAAGGAAAAAAAAAAAAAATAGATTTTTACAATAATAATGTGCAATACAATCTAATATTACTAGTCGAACATGTAAATAGATACGATCCATTGACGAAATGATAACTAAAACATTCATGAGATGAAACTTGGAACGACAAAAGATTGGTTATCTTTGTTGCTTGAAAAGGTTTGAAGTAATTAGTTTACGGCCATCCTGAAAGCAATTTATTATATTTATAACATATTATCTTGTTCATGTTTGACCAACGTAGCATCAGATAGCTTCTCCAAGATCCTCTCATGAGACAACTCGGATAAATGCCTTAACTATGACTTATTACTACCAGAGTTTCTATATGTAAAAGGGAAAGTTCATTTAATGCCTTAAAATTCGTGGTTCCGCCGGTAGTCTATTGAGTAATTCGTTTATGATATTGCCGGAGATTATTCAGAAAGACATTTTGTGTCCAACAACGCTGCCTTTGTAGTAGTAAGATCCATAGATTTTCTTTAAAAATGTCATTAGATCCTATGGTTTTATTCAGGTTGTAACGTGGAAACATTATCCAGAATTGTGTTAGGGTTTTATCCCTTAATAGTATTTGTGACCCTACTACACCTGTATAGTTTGTCAGCAAAACGTAACCAGAAATCATGGTTGTTCATGTATGCTAGTTTCAAAAAATTCTAATAGATAGCGACCTCTTGTCCTTGACATAAATTTCTGAAAAATAATTCATGAACTTGGCACAAAAAAACACACGAGCATGATACAAAACAGCAGAAATTCCTCCATATGAGTGAGACAACTACTTTTAATCCTTTGATTGTTTGTTTTAGTAGGCGTGAATATTCAATTTAGACGATTTTAGAACCATTTAAAATAAATTATTTTAAATAATTTCAAAAAAATAAATTCAAATCAAATAATTTTTTGTGAGGATTTGTTTTCCAAATCTCCACTTCAGTGACATAAAATAACATCTTTCAAACAATTCAAACAATTAAAAAATTAAATATGTTGGTTTTGTGTTAATTATGTCCAAAATATCTGATATCAATTGTTGGAAATTTAAAAATCATGTATCACTCGATATCATTTGATATGAAATCAACAACTAGATTGAGATGTTGAAGTCATATGGCACAATAATAAAATATTTGATCACAAGCAAATGAATAAAAGAAAATATTTCAAAGGAATTACGAGATTTTATTACACCAATAATGATGGAGAAATATACAATTGATCATAAAGTTCTAATAATCTTTTTTCTCACATTATGAAATTGTATAAAAGAGCCTAATAGGGGACATCCAAACATTCCTTGTAGAGTTGTTGATGAAGTAGGATGTCAAAACATCGAGTCTAAAATGAAAAAAGAGAGAAAAACGCGAAAAATTGAAACAAGTACATGCGCCACCTCCGCGCGCCCCGGCACCGGGCGTTCTGCCTAAAATTCCTTTTTTTTGTTCGAAGTTGTTTTCTCCATCCCGAACTTTTCTTCAAGTCCAATACCAATTTTCAACTCACAATGGGCTTTCAAAATAGAACTTCAACTTGACATAGGGCTCAAATAGCATTCCAAATTGAATTCTTCTTGACGTGCACTTCAATTAGAATTCTTCAATTATTTCAATAAGGAATTCGAGTCATACACAAATTCTAACAATCTCCACATTGACACGAATTTCGCTGGAGAAGAAAATTCATCTACAAGGAATAAACTAACTCCTCAATAATAACCAAAATTGATTTCTTCAACCAAACACAAAATATTCCATCTCTTCCCAAAAAATCATAATGATTTAAAATTCACCAAATTGGGTTGTAGCACACCCAAAACAAAATCAAACACAAATGCTTTTAAAGAAAGCACATTACTAGATTGTACACATTCTACTACGTTGAAAGCATGTTCAACAAAATCAGAATCCATATATCTTTTTCCACTGGGTCCGTCCATAGGAATTGAATACAATGGCACCACAAGTGATGGTGGCAAAGCGGCATTATCCATATCTCCTGAANATTATCCATATCTCCTGAACTCCACCGAGCTATATTGTTCAAATCCGACCATTTACGAGCTCTTAAAGGTATTGTACCAAACTGAATGTCCACCACGGCACTGAACCGGTGCTGATTGACTTTTCTAGATTCTACACGACTCTAGAAGATGTATAACTGAGATCTTTTATGTTCCTCCAATACAACCTAGGCACCCTTACAAACCTTCAAAGTTCAACCTCTACCAAAAAACTCATAACATTTTGAATCAATGATAGACAACAAGATGAGATTCTTCTTCAAATCTAAAACATGTTGAACCTGGTCAAGTGTTCTAATTGTCCAATCAATAGCTTCAATCTGACTGTACCAATTTCAGAAACCCGACAAGGTATGTTGTCTATCATAATCACAACACATTTGGAAACGATTTTATATGTAGTAAACAAGTCCTTATTAGGACACATATAAAACACATACGCTAAATCCAGAATCCAATCCTTCTTTGGTTTAGATTCGATGTCAGAAATAGCCAAGAGATCTCCCTCACTTACAATGTTCTCTACGATGTATGCTTCACCTGAAGTCTCTGATTGCTTCCCATATCGATTTGCAGCCAACATTTCTTTATTCTGCAATTTCTAGCAATCCTTTTTTAAGTGCCCCTTCTTTTTGCAGAAGTTACAAATCTAATTACTGAAATTAGACTTCGATATGCCTCTTCCAGAACCACCATAAGCAACAAGGCCTTCTCCATCTCTGATCTCTGAAACCAAATATTTCATCTTCTTTTTTGAAAACAAAGCATCATACACCTTATCTATGATGAGAGTATCGCGACTATACAATATCGTGTCTCTAAATGAAGAAAACGAAACGGACAACGAACACAATAGGATCAAGGTCAAATTTTCTTCATCATATTTTACTTCCAAAGTTTCCAAATCAGCGACGATCTCTTTAAATATAGACAAGTGATTTTCCAATGATCTTCCTTCTGCCATTCGATGAGAGTATAAACGCCGCTTGAGATGCAACTTGTTTGTAAGACTTTTAGTCATGCACAAGTGCTTCAATTTCAATCATAAAGCAGCTGCTGAACCCTCTTTCAAAACATCTTGAAGAATAGTATTCGATAGATGAAGATGAATGTGAGAAACTGTCTTTTTATTCTTCCGTAATTTCTCCTCCGCGGTCAATTCCTAACAACGCATCATCTAAATCCAGCTGTGCGAGTACTGCACGTAATTTAACCTGTCATAGTGAAAATCTAGTACTCCGATCCAAAAGCAGAATATCATAATTCAAGGAAGCCATCACGAACAAAAACCTCGAACAAATCAAACATTGCGCTCTGCGAAACTGCCGAACCTAGGCTCTGATACCACTTGTTGTGTTAATTATTCTTAGAATATCTGATACCAATTGTTGAGAATTCAAGGATCACGTATCGTTCGATACCACTTGATAAGAAACCAACCACCGGATTTAGATATTGAAGTTAAATGACACATTAATGAAGTATTTGATCACAAGTAAAAGAATAAAAGAAGACAAGAAAATATGGCAGAGGAATTATGAGATTTTATTGCATCAATAATAATGGAGAAATATACAATTGATCCTAAAGTTCTAATAATCTATTTTCTCACGTTATGAAATTGTATAAAAGAGCATAATATTGATAGGGAACATGTAGGGGACGTCCAAACCTTCCTAGTAGAGTTGTTGATGAAGTATGATATCAAAAAATAAAGTCCAAAACGAAAAAGGAAAGAAAAACGCGAAAAATCGAAACAAGTACAATCTTCGGACGCCTCGACGCTAGGCGTTCTGCCCAAATTTTTTTTTTGTTCCAATTTGTTTTTTCCATCCTGAACTCTTCTTCAAGTCCAATACCAATTTTCGACTCCCAATGGGCTTCCAAAATAGAATTTCAACTTGACATAGAACTTCAAATCATTCCGAACTGAATTCTTTTTTACGTGCACTTCAATTAGATTTTTTTAATTACTTCAATAAGGAATTCGAGTCATACTCAAATTCTAAGAGTTGGTATGAAATGTCACTATGACACTTAGATTGAAATCATCTAAACACAATCGTTACAATACTATTATATTTGTTTTAATACAAGCTTAACCAATAAATTAATATAAATTTAACCATAAAACTTAATCTTGCAATCTCACTATTGAGATAAGAAAAGTATTAATGTATTATCATAAATACATAATTATTTTCCTAAAGAGTCATGAATAGAAGCCGACCAACAAGTAAATTTGTTGAAGTGTAAATGAATTTATTTAATGATAATCTTGGATAAAACAAGTGTTTTTTTTTTTTAAAAAGTTGGATGAATGGTTCGATTTGATTTCAAATAATTTTTTACTATCAAAATCTAAGTAGAACCATTTCTAAACATTTTGTTTCACTTTTGAAATATTCTAAACTAAACCACGTGAACCCAAACCAAAAACTTTAAAACTGCAGTTTTGATTCAATTTGACACGTTAGCAGTTTTTTGCTCACACGCACTGGGTAGGCACATAAAAATGGTTCACATAAACCAGACTGGTCTAGCAAACACGAGCAAGCCTATTGATTAAAAGAAGAAGAATGTAGAAAAATGAGACCAAAAGTTTGAAATCTTCATTTTTCTTAGCTTGTGGGATGGCGTGCTGCCGAGTCTCACCTTGCACGGCCACCTAACAAGTAACAAAGGGACATACTTGGCCATTTACACCCTTAGTATGATCTTGCATTCAACATTAATGACAAATTAAATCTCATTCTCAATAAATTTGGAGTAGGCTAAATTAGTTGTGATGAACTTGGATCCATATCTCAGTATTAAGTGACGTGCACGTGCCAATTCCCAGCAACTTTGTGGAATCAGCTATCAGTTTTCAATTATGAAGATTAAATTAAAAGAAATAAAAAGTATTTAATACAGCCCAATGCCTAGTATTGAATCATCCAATATTGAGAAATAAAAGTGAAGCTGATCAGGTGGATAGAAGATCAGCTGAGTTGGACAGAAAAGAATTGCAGAGTACACATCAACACACTTGCTGGGAACTGCCCTTAACAGATCAACAAGTTGAGAATCATCCAGAAGAAAGGCAGCTAGGCATTCTAGAAGAAGGATAGAAGAAAAGTTGGTTGCAAAATTGTTACGTGAAACTGAATTTCTGGTGCATTGTGTATTTGTGTAGTGTAGATTCTGTTTTGATTCTTTATTCTTTCCTTTGTAGTATAAATGTTCAAGCAATGTAATTATTTTGAGCCAGAAAGAAATAAAATACAGAAGTCTTTCTTCATTTTCAAGAATCCTTCCATTTAGTGAATTAAGTTGCTACACATTCAAAATCTAACATGGTATTAGAGAATGAAATGGAAGAATCAAGTAATCAAAATACTTCACCCCCAAATGACGAGCAATGCCTAGACACCAACCAAAATCGATCAATACTCATTGCTCACGATCCAACTCAGCCCACAAATCCCTTCTACATTGGTAGCAGTGATGGCTCGGGTGCAATGTTTGTCATACACATTCTGGATTCAAACAATTACCATTCATGAGCTAGATCCATGAAAAGAGCTCTGCGCATTAAGAAAAAGTTGGGGTTCATAGATGACAGTATTTGTGAGCCATCAGACCCCAATGATCCTCTAATGAAACACTGGTTGCGATGTAACGATATAGTGATAACTTGGATGCACAATCTAATGGTGATGGATATCAAATGCAGTACAGTTTATGCAGAGACTGCTAATCAACTTTAGCTGGAATTAGAGCAACGTTTTGCTCAACAAAATGCACCAAGGATCTTTAAGGTAAAACAAGGCATTACAACCTTGATGCAAAATTAGGATTCTGTGAGTGTATATTTTTCAAAACTAAAAACCTTAGTTGATGAATTGTTGAATTATGAATCCATTCTTAACTGCACTTGTGGAGGCTTGAAAGTTGTTATTGAAAATCAGCAAAGAGATTGGGTAATGAAATTTCTGATGGGTCTCAATGACTCCTACAAAGGGATAAAGGCTCAAATCCTATTAATCAAGCATTTTCCTAGCCTAAATGAAGTATACTCAATTGTCCAACAAGAGGAGAAGAGTAGAGAAATATCTACGAATGGTTTGAGTAATGACTCTATGGCCTTATTAGGCAGAGGCAATACTGATAAACAATCTGGTGGATCACATAAGAGGGATAGGTACTATTGCACCTATTGTAAGATTCCAGAGCACCCTCTGGAGAGATGCTTTAAGGCCAACACTGATAGACCTGTATGTTCTTACTATCAAAATGCCTGGCAACACAGCCAAGAGGTGTTTCAAACTGAATGGATATCCAGCAAACCACAAGTCAGATGGGAAGGCTAGACCCATGGTGAATCATGTTGCTGCAGCTCTAACTTCTGATCCTAAAAATTCAAAAGACAAATCCCAGATACATTAACTCAGGAGCAGTACTCACAGCTTTTTGCACTATTAAAATCTGCCCCTAGCACTCAAGTTTTCACTCCTTCGACTAACAATGTTCAAAGCATGCTTGCGTCTTCTTCTACTGATCATAAAATGTCTGGTATATGTTCTTTATCTGCATTTACTTCTAAACCTCCTAGAGCTTGTGAGATTCCATGGATTTTAGATATAGGAGCAACAGATCAAATGATCTGTTCTAAATCTTTATTTCACTCTATTGAAGCTGATGTCTCATCCTCAGTAGCTCCACAAAATGGGGAAGTATACCTGTTACCCACATAGGAACAACCAAAGTTACAAAATCAATCACACTCAGTGATGTTCTCTATGTTCCTCATTTCTCTTTCAACTTGATTTCAGCCAAGAAATTGGCTCAATAACTAAATTGTTATCTTATGTTTTTCTTTGATTGTTGCTACATTCGGGACCTCTTGAAATGGACAACAATTGGAATGGGTGAGGTAAAGCAAGGACTCTACCATATGTTGTAAGAGGAGGTCTCCCCTTCAGCCCTATCAAACGCCTTACTCAAACACAACCTGAAAACTAGCATTTCTGCTTATGTTAACAATGCAGAAATTTTTGACCTCTGGCACTACAAGCTAGGTCATTCTTTTTATCCTAAATCACATAATGATCAACCTTGTGTTATTTGTCCATTAGCAAAACAACACAGACTATCTTTTACTGAGCCGCACAAAACCAATGCTTGTTTTGAGCTAATACACTACCATATGTGAAGCAAGGAACCATATGTTGCAGGAGGAGGTCTCCCATTCAGCCCTATCAAACGCCTTACTCAAACACAACCTGAAAACTAGCATTCCTACTTCTGTCAACAATGCAGAAATTTTTTACCTCTGGCACTACAGGCGGGGTCATTCTTCTTATCCTAAATCACATAATGATCAACCTTGTGTTATTTGTCCATTAGCAAAACAACACATGCTGCCTTTTACTGATAGCCGCACGAAACGAACACTTGTTTTGAGCTAATACACTGTGATATTTGGGGCCCTTGCAATGAAGTTAGTCATGATGGTTCTAAATATTTTTTTAACTATAGTAGACAATTTCAGTAGATGCACTTAGATTTACATGTTGAAACTGAAATCAGAGGCCACCACTACTTTACAACATATCTGCACTATGGTACAAAATCAATTTAAAACAAAAGTAAAAAGCATTCAAAGTGATAATGGAGGGGAGTTTATCATGAAAGATTTTTACCTACAAAATGGGAATATACATCAAACAACATATGTGGAAACGCCACAACAAAATGCCACTGTGGAAAGGAAACATCAACACATTTTAAACGTGGCAAGAGCATTGAGGTTTCAAAGTGGTATTCCTATAAAATATTGGAATCATTGTGTCCTAACAGCTATATATTTGATAAATAAAACTCCAACTCCTTTGTTAAATCACAAAAGCCCTATTGAAATTATTTTCAAAACTAAACGAAATTACGATCATCTCAAAGTTTTCGGATGTTTGGCTTTTGCCATTACTCTTGTCTAAGGTAGGCATAAGTTTGATCCTATGGCCAGGAAGTGTATATTCATTAGATACCCCTTCGTCACCAAAGGATATAAGCTACTAGATTTAGACAATGGAAAAATTTTTCTCTCAAAATGTGATTTTTTATGAAACTATTTTTCCATTCAAAATTGAAAAAAATGAACTATCGTGACTCTTTACCAAGCCCCAATGAGCTCAGTTATACTAAAAATCATATTATATCCAATACCAGCTTGTCCACCTGATAATAGTCCTCTGTATAAATCAGAATCTGAACAAACCACCTATACACACTTACCTCGAAGGTCAAACAGAATAAAAGGGCTCCAGCACACCTCCAAGACTTTATATGTCAGCAGGCCACTTCACTTCGCCCATCTCAGTTGTTAAATGATCAAAAGGTACAAACTTAATCAGGCAATTTTCCTCTTAGTGCTAGCATGACTTATGGAAAACTGTCTACACCATACAAAGCATTTGTGACCTCAATAACTTCATACACCGAGCCCAAAACCTACCTAGAAGCTAGTACATCTCCTAAATGGAGAGCTATCATGAAAGCTGAGATTACTGCCCTTGAACTTAATGATACCTAGGTGATTGCTGACTTACCTCCTGCTAAAGAAACAATAGGTTGCAAGTGGGTATATAAGATTAAATTTAATGCTGATGAGACTATAGAAAGGTATAAAGTAAGACTTGTTGCAAAATGGTACATACAGCAAAAGGGGTTGGATGATCATGAGACCTTTTCACTCGTAGCAAAAATGGTGACAGTGAGAACTTTGTTGGCAATTGCAGCAGTAAAAGGGTGGTTTCTACAAAATTTTGATGTTAATAATGCATTCTTGCATGGAGATTTAGAAGATGAAGTATACATGGACCTACCACCTGGATATCTTAGTAAAGGGGGGAGAAAAATGTGCAAACTCAAGAAAAGTCTTTATGGACTTAAGCAAGCCTCTTGCCAACAGTATTAAAAACTTTTGAATTTTATCATTCATCAGGGGTACTTCCAATCCAAAGCTGGTTATAGCTTATTTACAAAGGGAACTGACACTTCTTTTACAGCCATCTTAGTGTATGTGGACGATATAATAGTTGCTGGCAATTGCATAGAGACAATTAATCAGTTGAAGTGCTCTCTTGATAACCAATTCAAAATCAAGGACCTTAGGAAGCTAAAATATTTTCTTGGCATTGAAGTTGCCAGATCAACAAAAGGGATTTTCTTATGCCAATGAAAATATGCTTTGGATATCCTAGGAGACTCATGTACTTTTGGCTCAACTCCTGCCAAAATTCCTCTAGGTCAGAATGTAAGATTGTCTAGGGAAGATGGATACCTTCTCCCTGAACCTGCTCTCTACAGAAGATTGATTGAGAGATTATTATACCTTACCATCACGAGGTCTGATACATCCTACTCAGTACAATTATTGAGTCAATTTATAGATAATCCTAGACTACCACACTTGCATGTAGCACACAAAGTCTTGCTATATATAAAGAGATCACCAGGGCAAGGATTATTCTATCCTGTGAATTCTGAAATTCAACTCAAAGGATACAGTGACTCGGATTGGGGTTCCTGTCCAGATACTAGAAAGTCTGTGACATGATATTGTGTGTTTGTGGAGAGTTATTTGGTGTCTTGGAAGTCGAAGAAGCAAGGAGTTGTCTCTAGATCATCTGCTAAAGAAGAGTACAAGGAAATAGCCAACGTATGCTGTGAATTAACCTGGCTTAGCTACTTGTTTAAGGACTTACATATTTCACATCCACAAAGTGCAAAATTGTATCGTGATAACAAATCAGCCATACATATTGCTACAAATCCTGTCTTTCACGAAAGAACAAAACACGTAGAGATAGATTGCCACTTGATTCGTGATAAAATTCAACAGGGGAGCATTTCAATTGATATGTGACCAACAAATCTCAAGTGGCAGACATTCTTACCAAGAGCTTAGGCTCTCAAAACTTTTATTCATGTATGTTCAAAATGGGAGTAGTAGATATCTATTCTCCATCTTGCGGGGGGTTATTGAGAAATAAAAGTGAAGCTGATCAGGTGGATAGAAGATCAGCTGAGTTGGACAGAAAAGAATTGGAGAGGAGTACACATCAACACACTTGTTGGCAGCAGCCCTTAACTGATCAACAAGCTGAGAATCATCCAGAAGAAAGGCAGCTAGGCATTCTAGAAGAAGGATAGAAGAAAAATTGGTTGCAAAATTATTACGTGAAACTGAATTTCTGGTGCATTGTGTATTTGTATAGTGTAGATTCTATTTTGATTCTTTATTCTTTCCTTTGTAGTATAAATGTTCAAGCAATGTAATTATTTTCAACAAGAAAGAAATAAAATACAGAAGTCTTTCTTCCTATTCAAGAATTCTTTCATTTAGTGAATTAAGTAGCTACACATTCAAAATCTAACATCCAACAATAGAATCGTACTGCAATTCGCAGGAATAAAAGTAACACAATCCGCATTTTTTATTTCTTACAGATTACAGAAAAGTAGTACCTCAGATGGATACTAGGATCCTGTCACTGCCGTATTACAGGATCAAATATGGAAATATCAGCTAGATTACTGAAACATGTTATTGTTACAAATGGGATTGATTGATTAAAAGAAGAGACTATAAAAATCCATCTTCACCTTCATCCACATCACTAAGAAAGCAATCGTCATCAATGTCATCAATGTTTATTTTGCTCGACTGCTGACTTCTGAGCTGATTGATAGCTTCTTGTGTATTGAAAATCAGAGCATCTTTTGCAGCTTTAACAGCATTTTCATTTTCAAAATGACTGTCGGTTTTGTCATTTTTGCTTTTAATACACTTGGCATTCTTTAATGATGCTGCCTTTCTCCTGGCTTCCCTCCAATGTAGCTGATCTATGTATTTCTCATGTAATGCTTTGTTTTTAATCTGTTTAAGAACTGGGGGACTTACAAAAGCTGCATTGCACGAGCTCTTTAATCTTGAAAGTTGCTTCTTATGAGCTGAAGAAGACTTTTTTTGGCATTTTTTGAGGAGGCCAAGTCCTTTGTTGCTCTGTACTGGGGTGGCGAATGCAGCATTCTCGTCAAAAAATTTAGTAGACGGACTTGTTGTTGGCTCAAGAACTGTAAACAAATCTGCTTCATAATCTTTATCTGTATTCTGCTGCTTTTCTAATAGTTGTCTTACAGTCTTTTGGGCAAGAAGGCTCTTCCTCTTGCTGGATCTAAATTTTTTAATTTTTGTTTCAGCCGAATTCAGCAATTTACTCGCAGAAAACGAGAGGGGTGATTCATTCTTTTTCCTTGCCCTTGAACGCACTCGAGGATGAGATGGGGTCAAGTTTTCTGATTGAATTCTATCGAAACATTCCTGTGCAGATTTTCCAGGCACCTGCATAAAATCCCAATGCTGATTTAAAATCACTAATGAGGAGGCTATAACTTTTTCTTTTCCTTTAGATGGGTAGGAAAACAAAGAAGCATAACTTCAAACCTCTTAAGTCACAAAAAGACGGGAAAATTCTTGTTGCTGTTTTCAATGTTAATTAAATTCGAGGGATAAGGATGATAATCCACTTTAGATGTGAATTTTATCCATGATTTAAATAAAAACCTATACTTTTTAATCTTACAAATAAGATTTATGTAAGCAATCTAGAGGCACTCGCACTTGCACCCTACCAAATTTGCTACTTAGTAATGTAACACATTAACAATCACAATTTAAGTGACTTGGATAATTTATGCCTACATGATGAATGCATAATTATTGAAGACAAAGAGTTAGAAGACAACAAAAGGAAGGTAATTTCAGCCATGGTTGAATAATCAAATACAATTTCTCTCTTTCATTCTATATAAGCTGGGTGCACTAAGAGCTCCATAGAGTCATTTTTGGTCGATGATTCACTTCCAACTGTTCAGATGGTAAAATTAGAACCTAACACACCAATAGTCATTTTTGATCGCCCACTAGGCTAATGATAAAGAAGTTCTACATTCATTGCAATTGGTTGTTACACTCAGTTTAGTGAAATTTTGGCTGCATCTAATGTAGTTGCCAGAACTGATGCCAAACTTGAATCATACAAAATGTTTTCTCTGTTAATCATTTTATTAACTTAATAGTTAAAGCATGCATACTCAACAATCAGAGGTTGAATTCCATTCACCCTGATTTATGTGGTCAATTCTGTAGACCCTTAAAGTTTGGAATAAACACAAGCCCTCTCGGTGTGGATGATGTCAAGAAATGAACATTCTAATGGCATTTTAGGCATGTGAAAGAACAGCCGTTGGATGTAAATAAAAGAAAAATAGGGAAAAATCTACAAAGCGTTTTACAAATATGCTATCTAAGAAAATCCAAAATGATTTATGCTTGACATAAAAGCCCTTATAAACAACAGTCAACACCAATTAGCCATGCATTCAAATTTGACGAAATAGTATGAAAGAAATTACTATTTAGAGAAAATTAGAACAGTATTTCTCTAAGTAGTGCGGATTTAAGTAAGAACAGGATTAAGTTTTATTCTCTGCCAGCAAATGAGCATCAGTCAAGTTAAACCCAATTAGCCTCTTGAGCCGTTGTTTGGTAGAGATCTTTTGAGAAGTGATTTTTTTTTTAGAATGTGTGGTTAAAAAGTAGGGAAAAGTTACGGATCAACGTGTAAAATTATTCTATTGGGAGAATACGTGGTTGGAAAAAAAAGGAGTTTTAGAAATTAGGGCCAAACAGGGGCTAAATTAAACCATATTTAGGGGCTGGAACATCTTTCTCCTAATATGCTTTTTATCACCTCCCAAAGTCAGATTTCACGAGTCTTGTAAATTCAGTTCCAAAACAGCACGAAATCTCTCACTGCAGACAATGGTACACTTGTTACACTCATCGGATTCATGAATTCTCTGTTCCCCGTCTATTCCTCAACCCTTTTTCATTAGTTTTGCTAACTTAGAATGGTTTTCTTTTAGTATTTCTCAATCATGAGTCAACAACTGATTTAAGCCTCAGAAAGGAAAACATACGTCCACAGCAAGAATTCCTGCGAAATGCTTATATCAAAGGATCAGTGCTGCAAAATGCTCTGGAAACGCACCAGTGAAGGCCCAAACTGCATCATTTTAGTAACTAGAAAATTAAAACTAACTAAATCCCCCTATTTCGTATTCTGTTTAGGAGAGCCTATACATAAGTGTATTACTGTTGCTGCCAAATGATGCAATTTTGGTGGCCCTAAGTTGCACTAGCTCCTCACTGCAATGAAGTTGGATCCTATATTAAGAGCCCTATGATAAATTGTAGGAAGTAGCATGAAAAGAGAAACACCAAAAATTAAAAAAAGGGAAATGGGAAATCAAAGCATTATACACATGATGGTGTAAAGTAGAGATGCATTACCATCCGAGCAACTTTCTTCCAGAAGTGAGGCGTTGGTTTTGCAGTTAAATAAGCTCTTTGTAATGCCAATTCTTGTTCCTTAGTCCATCCTTGAACAATACTATGCTCTTCCTCAATTTGACTTCTACTCCTGTTCTCATGCATCAATGCCTTTCCTTTACACCCATTCCCTTCGTTTATGTCACCTCCTGCCATTATAGCATCCCATTCTCTATCATCAAATTTACTTATACTTTGTTCAGGTAATAACCCTTTGGCCTTTCTTTTATCCGAACACTCAGTCAAATTATTGCTTCCCTTCTCAACGTACTTGCAAAATGTCACTCGACCAGGACGAACAACCCTATTCTCCGCGTTACGCTCAAACTGCTCAGACAAATTGACACCAAATTTAGCCTTTCCTTCGTCTGATAAATCCCTTACTCTTATACTGCAATCATCCCTTGGAATGCAATCAGTAACCTCAATACTTACATTCCTATTCTCCCGAGTCAAACTCCGAGTCACCCTCCTTTCTATCACATATTGATTACCCAAATCCATGCCTTCTCCATTTTTCTTCCCAACTCTGCCATCAGATCTTGACCCATTACTCAAAATTTTTAACCTTTTCGATCCGGTATCCGTTTCCTTTTGCTTCTTTGAAACTTCCTCTTTGCTTCTCCGGGTCACCCTCCTTTCTATCACATATTTCTTCCCCAAATCAATGTCTTTTCCATTGTTTCTCTCATCAGCTCTGCCATCAGATCTCGCGTATCTTCTTGACCCATTACCCTTTATTTTCAATCTTTTCGACAGAGTATCCGTTTCATTTAGCTTCTTTGAAACTTCTTCTTTGCTTCTCCGAGTCACCCTCCTTTCTATCACATATTGCTTCCCCAAATCCACATCTTTCCCATTGTTTCTCACATCAGCTCTGCCATCAGATCTCGTGTATCTTCTTGACCCATTACCCAAAATTTTCGATCTTTTTAACACGATATCTGTATCCTCTCGCTTCTTGGAAACTTTTCCTTTCTCGGTTTTGTTTGAACTATTGTGCAATGAGGAGTTAATTGGAGTGGAACAAGAATCGGGAACCCGAATTTTCCTGGATTTGGAATTTGGGGTTACTGGGTTCTCTTGTTCGAATTGATTAAACTGGAGAAACCTCGGGGATATTCTGAGAGCAGTTTTGGGTACTTTTTCTGTGGGCTTGAATTTTCGTTCGGGCATTTCTACAAACATGAATTGTGCAATGTATGAAGAAATGAAGAAGATAGAGAGAGAAAGAGAGAGAAAATGTGAAAATTTAAACTTGATAGAGCTACCGCGATTCTAACAGCTATGTGACCTAGACGCAATTTTTGGTAGGGAAAATTGTACAAATAGCCCCCCAACCACTCAAGGCATAGCAAAATGCTCCTCCCGTCTCCTCCGGAATGTCCGGGGAATACGATTCAACTTTTATTTTGTTTTGTATTAAGAACAAATAATTTAAATTTAAATAATGGAGAAACATAGTCGAAAATTAAAATATTATAATCCTGCCTTCAGAAAAACCTTAGGATGTGTTTGATAGATATTATTAAGGAAAAAATGTATTTTAAATAGTGATATGATGAGAAGTGTGTAGTTAAAAAGTAAAGAAAAGTTATTGATGTGGTGTAAAATATTATTTCATTGAAGAATGTGAGGTTGAAAATGAGTTTTAAAAAAATGTATTTTGAAAGAATGTGTACCAAATGTGGGCACAATGGGAAATGATATGGAGAGACCACCCCCTAAATGGCTAAACGTGTCTACCTATTTTTTGACAACATCGTTGATAATCAATAGATTTTAGCTATTTAGGTACATTCTTTTTCGTCAATTTTTAATTTTTACAATTAAGAGTGTGACTACACCTCTCAAGCTTACCTTTGAATATCGAAACAGTTAAGCTACACGTAGAGGACTTTTTTTGCCAGAATTCATATAGATGCACACTTGTCAAGATTTGATTCGTAGTTGACGAAAAAAAATTACAAATCAGTTGCTGCATTACCTGTAAAGAATCTATAAGCTTGTACACTTGGCTTTTACCATATCGAAATGGTTTACACCCATTTTTGAGAAATTATAAATTTTGGAATAGTGATTGATAGAAGAATGTGTGGTTGAAAAGTAATTAAAAGTTTTAAATTTGTATATAATATTATTTTATTTGGAGAATGTGTGATTATAGTTAACGAAAGAGAAAAATTTTAAAAAAATTAATGGGTTCGAAACACCCTCTATGTACCCAAAAAAAGGAAACGAAAATAAATGGTTCGGACGCTCTTATGATCTATTTTTATTTAACTTAAAATAAACAAATATAAAGAACGTCTTTTTTATCAATAATATTTTAAGGAAATTGACCTCGTTTAAAGGAAAAGACTAATTGCGCACCTAAAAGTGTGTTTGGGCCACATTATTTTG
>CAIGRT010217783.1:0-21218 GCA_903798405.1 Fraxinus platypoda
ATACTTTATTTATGTATTCTTCCCAAAATTTATTCCTCTCTTTATTTTCAACAACACAATTTTTCATAAAATAATATTACTTAAATCGAAAAAATTTCCTTCTTTTTCAATCATCCATTCTTTAAAAAAAACACCTATTTTAAAAGTTATAATATCAAATAATGGGGCTCAAACGGGGACTTAAAAAGTCATGCTGCTTTTGAACTTAATTGAATTTTTTTTATGAAAGTACTATGCAAAACTAAAAGAGTTTTCAAAAAAGCTGATCTCATGAAACTTCTTTTAAAAGGTCTTCTACAAAAAACAGAAAAAGCAACCAAGAAAAGTTATGCATGCATGCATTTGTGATCATTGATAATTTTATATTAATAAAATTAGAAATTGACAATCATTATTTTGGTAAAATGAAGTTTTGAATAATAATTTTTGAAAAATATGTAGTTAAAAAATAGAAAAAAGTTTTGAATCTACATACAGAATGTTTTATTATGTGACGTGAGATTGAAAATGAGTACGTTAAAAAATAGTTTTGAAATAATAGCGGTCAAACATGGACTAGTCATCACTATGAACCCACAGAAACATCATTAAGGTGTGAGTTGGAATTTTTCAAGATTATAAATTCAAATTTGGCAAAGCATCTACAAGCAGCCATTTGGTTCCAATTCTCTAATTGCTCAAAGGGATTAAGAACCCCAGATTCAAAAAAGGGGCTCAGGAATTGTTGCCCGTGGGAATATTTTTCACCCCAAAACAAGGAAATAAAGAAAAAAAGAATCCCAATTTTTCTTGCCCTGCAACCATCTCTATCCCCTAATCTATATTAGATTTGCTCTCTTCAAAAACCTGATCATTCTGCAGTAATATGGCCATATGGATTCCACACAGTCCTGATATTTCTCCACCAACCAGATTTCCAAATCTTTTGCATTTCGCCTCATTACCTCTTTGTAGTCCATGTTTTTGATGTCAACCACAGGTTGCCATATAAGTGCGCGTATGTCTTCTTTAAACTTCCCACACACAATATAATTATGCAGCAAAAGGCAGTAGACAGGCAGGTTCTTAACTACTTTAACCGTCTGCTTGAAGGTGAATAAATAGAGACCACAAATGAACCGGATCATCTTAATGTAGAGAGCAACAATTAATGGTCCGAGAACCCATAAAGGGGTCAATTCTCTCGAAACTACAGATCCATAAACTAAATTAACTGCCAGGTACAAAGGGACACTGCAAATACAATAAAAAGCAAGACAAGAAGTCAGCAGCAATATTCACCTGTTATGGATCTGCACATCTGTCTAAGCCCCTGTTTGACTCCCTTTAAAACAAAACAATTTATTTCTCATACTCATTTTCAACAACACATTCATACAAAAAATTACTTTGTTCGTAAACCCAAAACTTCTCCACTTTAACCACACATTCTTCAAAAAAATCAGTATTCAAAATATCATTTTTACACAATAATGGGCCATCAAACAAGGGCCAAATATCTTATTTAAGATAACCAAATACCAAATGACGAATAATATATATTAGACTCATGTGCTTTGACAGTTCAGATGCAATAATGAGAAAATTTGGAAGAAGAAACTACTAAAGATTGCATTATAACTGTACTCAAGCATATAAAAATTTAAATTATGCAACATTTTTTATCAGCTAGAGTTTTAAAGCTACAGTCTTTGGATTCATTCAACTATTTCCCTTGTTAAATTACCAGCAATACACGTTAGAACACAGAAATTTAATCAACTCAGTCTAGAGTAAAGTAGCTCCAAATATCCATTGAAACAAACAATACACACACACACACACATAAATGCAAAATTTCTACACAGTGGCATTCAGTTAAGGAGTTGAGAAAAATTTCTCATCCATTGAAATTATTTGACAATCAAAAACCATATCAGTACATCAGTGCTCAACTGAAACAGAAATTTTTACCTTTTCTTGTATAAATCGTTGTATCTCCTTAGTTTTGGAAACAAAGAAATTTATCACACGCAGAAGGCACCTACAATATAAAGGCTAACACACACAGAGAGGAAGAGATGGTGACAGAGAGATGGACCATCAGACTTACAATATCAATAAAGGTATCTTTATTGCTGCATCCAGACCTAAAAAGGAGCACCAAACAGCCTTTAGTATTTCAACTCTTTCTTGCTTTTGCAAACTGTTTTGTGTTTCCAAAGTTTCTACCGATGAAGGTTCATCAAGAACTTCATTCACTTGTTGGTTTTGTGATGTAGCACGCAATAACATCAACCAGTCCTTAAGTAGATTTTGTATAGCTGGTGACTGGATTGTTGTCTCATCTGCAGTTGATGTACAAGAAACAGGAATATTTTGAACCGGAGATTTCACTGAGGATTCTTCACTCTCATGTCGTACATATGAAACGCTAACAGGATTCTTCAGGGTCTTTGACCCACTACTGCTGCTTCCAGCATCATCATCACAACTGCTACCTTTAAAAGCTGATATTTTAAATAACTGCGTTTTTGGTCCAACGACAAAAGGAGCTCCTACACTGGAAATGGACCATTTGATCAAACTATAGTTAGTAATAAGATGTAGAATAACCTGATATAGAATAACAACGCAAAAAATTCACAATTTAATAATGCAGTAACCATCAGAAACGAACAAAATATTTCGATATCCCAGAGATACATAGACATCTGTGGGCTTTTCCAATTCAAACTCAACATCGAAATACATGTCAATTCAATCAAAGTTGTATGCTCATAAATGAGCAAAGCATGGCTAACACAAAAAAGAAAAAGACTAAACAAGGGTAATAGCCAATTAGCCATGCACCAGAGAATCTAGTCTCTCCTTTATCCATATTTTCAGTTAATGTCCAGGAATTGATACAATACTCCTTTTATTGTCTCCCCATACTAGATTTAAGCTTTTGAGTTCCTTCTATTACAAATACGTTTACATTATAGATATCAAACACATTTTAGGCTTGAGTCTCCATGACAAAAAATACTAAATACACTGTAAATTTAACCTAGCGTGCTTGAGATGCAAAAAAAATATATTCAACCTTGACTCAAACAACAGTTGAGCCAAGATTGAGCATTTTTTAGGCCTATTCATGACACAAGTTGAGAATAGAGCAACATATTGCTTGATATGACTCGGCTCATTACACCCCTAGTGACCCAATACTTCTGACATCTCGAACCTTGTTTCCTGATAACAGTTCGACGACTCTTATTACACATTCTTCTTTTAGTCAAAAATCATCAAAAGAGCAGCCACAAGTCACAAAATCCATCAGGTGTGGCCTTTTCATCTTTCCAACCATGAACGACAATCTCAGAGAGAGAGAGAGAGCAATGCTCACCATTGTAATAAACAATAGCTTGCACCCCAAAATATCATAAACTGTCCAGCAAAAAAATAAAGGTACCATGGCGATGGACTGATAGGTAGAAAAGATGGTTGAAGATTATGGTCTGACACTGATCTCATAGCCTCTCCATATAATTTGGTCGCTGAAACAGAGAAGGGGAAGAAGAGGGAGGGAGGGAGGGAGGACATTGCTTTTCTTTATGTTGTGGAGGAAGGCCAGAGCGGGGTTAGCAGCAGCAAACAACAAATAAAAAGAACAATGGGTTTCAATGTAGAGATTTTTAGATTTTCTTGCACGCTGTTTTTCCATTTTTTATGCTGTCAAATGAGAAAAAGGAAAATGGAAATGCAAGGGCCCAGTTCTGAACCCTGACAGTTACCTGTTTTGGGAAAAAGAATATATGAAAGCTGTAATCTTTTAGAGGTTGAATTAGGAACTATATTTGTATAAATGCACACATAAAAATGAATCCACATAAATAAAAACGTACATGAGCATAGAGAGAGAGAAAAAAAAAATTATATATATATATATATAAAAGCGTATGCACATATATATTTACATGTAATTCTACCTTAAACATGATTTGCGTGTCAAGGAGGTAAATCTGTTGTTTCGCCCAGCTGCATGGGGGGTTTGAAAATGTTTCAACTTGTTCCCTCTGCTGCATGGAGAAGGCCTGAATGGAAATACGTTGTAAGAACCCTGAATACAGTGCACAAGGGCATTTGTTATATATTGTTATGCAAATGAATACATGAGAACTTTTTACAAAATGAGAATACCAGATGCAAATGAAAGGATGAAGATGTAAAAATGTGACATCAAGAGTCAAGATATGTCATTTTATCATGACTCAGATTTTACAAGCACCGTATCGTCAAAACATTCAAAGGTATCAGATAACAATCTTAAACTCAATTGCAAAGTCTAAAACTATTACAAAATCTGCATGCAGTTCCTGCAAATGTCATGACTAGAAACACATATGGATGTCAAGGATTTATTGTGCTAATTCAGAACACGTGTTTTGTTTTGTTTAAGGAAGTGATTTCTTAACTTATAGTAAAACAATAGGGAATGAATATCAGAACACTGTTGAAATAGATACAACAGCAGCTCTTTCATGTGTGTGTGTGTGTGTGAGCACGCAAACACCCAGTCTGCCCTCCATAAATAAAAGTCATTATAAAGTGCCATATATCAGAAAAGCATTGTGACTTTGGCAAAGGTAAATACAACCAAAACATGACTACTAAACTACATTTTCCATTTTCAGAAAATGACCTTATGCAGACTCCATTACACACATCAGATTCTGCAATTTTAGAGAATGGTACTTCAGTCTTGGTTCGTGACTATAGGCCATTTAGAAAATATCAAATGATCATTCCTGTATCACCACCAGTGTTTTAATAAGAGTTCCCAAATGCATCACAAGGTGGGCCGATCGAGAATCTCCGGGGAGCAATGGCAGGGACACACGGCTTTTAGGCTTAGAGGCTGGAGCATACACTTCATGGCTTATGCCAAGAGACACTATTTTTACACACACAGCATATGCCCTGATCTCAATTTCAAGAGATACTTCTGATTTCAGAAGACCTAAACTATGGTGCCTCTGCAGTAAATTTTTCTTGTCAACCTTAAAACATCTAACTCAGTCTCCAGTCTCTTATAGAAGATGCAATCCTTGCAGGTGTCTTCTTCGCAACAGAAGATTAATAACAAGGGGGGAAAATGACATTGTGCTAGCTTGTAATCACTCTTCCCACCAATATTTGATGGGCTTGACCTTTAGCTTTGAATTTTTCAATGAAAATCAATGTCGAAATCTCATTCCCTCGTGCTATTACATTATAAACAATGATTAACATACTAAATCTTGTGGTGAGAATTGAATTACATTTCAAGTTTTGACCTTGATAGCATAATAGAGTTGAGAAAAAAAAAACAACCTGCAGGCATTTCAGATATGCAAAGGCATCATAAACAATATCGGATGAGATTAAAATCACATAAAACTTAAACTTATATGATACTTTATAAACCAATAAAACAACTGTCTCGACCTAACCAAACTAGAGCATCGTACAAACATTTAAAATACAATAGCAGAAAGTCAGCTTTACACTTGCAGCTTTAGAAAAGGCAAATATTATCAGCTTCCATCAAAAGGTAATCGCCAATGTTCTCGTTACCTGCAAATGATGGGCTGTTAATGCCATTGTCTACACCTCCTGTACGCACTCATTTACAGTACTAAATTCGCATTTTCCTCACTACCTGTAATCTCAAAAGGAAAATTAGGAAAAACTTAAAAAAACTCATTCATGTAAACAAGAACTAAATCAAATAACAAAAGTTCCTAATAGCAATCACAGCTGACACAATGTAAAAATCATATACCAGTTTATAAATAAAATCAAAGCGTTATAATTGCATAAAACAAACAAAATGTCAAGAGGAATATGTTATTTAACTAAATAAGCCATCTGGAAATACGCTAACTTGCAGGGAATCACTTCCACTACCAGATTCCCCACGTACCATCATCAATTCAGAAAAAGAAATTTAAAAAAAAAATCTGCGTAAAATCCAACTACCCAATTCGTTGAAGTTTCAGAAAATCCACACACGCACACTCATGCTATTTGTACATAATTGTGCACAGATTGGTTTGCAGATAGATTGATAATGCGGAAGAGAGAGAAAAAGGGAAAAAGAGATAAAGAAATATAATGAAGTTAGTTAATCTTACACATAATCAATCTATAACCCAATCGGTACATGTACAAGTAGCATTACTCCACAAACACTTACCCCACCAAATTATCACACGTAATATCACGTATTCAGGCAAAACAAAACGTGAGACAATTCAAAGAAGTTTCCGAAAATCCATAAACACGCATAAATGCAAACGTATACACACATGTAAATTCAGAAAGGGGGCATACGACAAATTCTGTGAAAATGATAAAAGGGAGCGCGTATAGATGGAATTCTTCCGATAGCTTTATCCGTTTGATTGATTTCTTTAAGAGAAGATTTTTTTGCAGAGAGAAGAGGATGAAGATTTGGATAGAGGAAAGTAATCGTAAATACTAAATATGGTGAAATCAGGGTTTTCCGATGGAACTTTTTCCATTTGTTCTTTATTCTGATACTCGTACCACAAACAAAATGAAATTGTAGGAAATTTTCTTCTTGTTCACAATTATTAACAAGAAAAATAAATTGGAAAATTATTTGTTAAATTTAATTTATTGAAATTCTTAAGTAAATATATTATGAGAGAAATACGAAATGCTAATTTTTAAATTGAAAATAAAGAAAAAACAAACATATGCCAATACCAATACATATAAAGATGTTAAAAGGTTACTCCTCTTTTTCTAAACATCGCTGAACACTCTCTTAATGTTTGTCGTAGTCTAGAAAATTAGACGAATTTGGCTCGATACAATCCACTTTCCTTTAATTCATATTTAGAGCATGTTTGAGAGTGATTAAAATTCAATTAAAATTGAAAATATAGCCGTTATTAGATCTCACTCGTCTAATAAAAATCAACAATAACGACTAATTTTTCAATTTTAATCATATTTTAATCTCTACTGAACACTCTATCGAAATTGTCTTTTTAATCAATATTATAAAACAACAATTAAAACGCTCGTGCAATTCAAGCTACAAGGCTCCTACCAAACATGCCTCGAGTAAAATACAATCTCATGTAGACACTTTCGACTCATCTTTACTAGAATCAAGCCAGTTCACGAGTATATAATCTAACCCTTGTTTGATGTAACTAAAAATTAAAATTTCAATAAAAATTAATGAAATATTTTTGTTAATTTATTGATAAAAATTGTAAATTTCTTGAGAAGTATAATCAAGATTGAATATGAAAAAAAAAAAAATAAAAAAAAAACCGATGTAAGCAAATGATTATCTTTCAATTCTGAAAGTTCAAATTAATGTATAAGTTTACTAATAAGTTATATCAACTATGTTTAATTAGGTATAATCGGTGATTGTTGGGGCATAGATCTATTTTGAATCGCCAGTCCCCGTAATTTGAAAGACATTACAAAGTATACATACAAAATCTTGTATGACTAATTATTCATATAAACATCTTCAAACCACATTTTTACGTATTTTAATCCCCATAACAACACAACTGAACGTCACCAATCAAAAGCAAAAACGTCGAATAGATTGAACATATCTAAACACGAAAGAGGAAAATATCTTATACGATGTAACAAGCATGTCCTTATTGACTAACACAGGCAATCTCGAGCCAGGCTACAGCTGCAGCCCCTTCCATCATCTATATCACTATTTTGCCTAGACCAAGTAGAAATCATAAGCCAGAACACCAGCAATGGATCGCAACCAGAAACAAAACCACTTAAACGTGCTAAAATTAAGGAAGTTACAATAAAATCTGGTAAAAATAACAAAATACCTTCCAAGTTCATTCTTTGGCCTGTTACTATACAGGGAGGCAATTGCATTTGCACGACTACCAAATACCCTCCTCAGCTTATAAACCGAAACCAAATTTCAATATCCGAATGACTTACAATTGGTAATTGGAAAAAATCATATGATTTCCTCGCATAAACAAGCAACATTCCACCTAGGACGGTGTACCAGATCCCCGGTCCTATTCCTGTTCAAAGCACGTGTGCTATCAGTCAACAAATTAGCTGATTTTGTAGTAAATAAAGTTTAAACATAGTAATAAACTAAGCTGTCCATACCTGAAAATCTTGCCTGATCAAAGCCACGACACAATCTCTGGATGGCTGCCTTCAACAAACAATCATAAAAACAACTATTTTCAGAATTCACTTCTCCATCAACTAACTAGAATCAATCAACTTTGTGGACCATAGAAATTTCCTCCACGCTTTGGGTTACTCTGGCCCCTTTCCCTGTATCTTGGGCCCAAATTGTTCAATCCATCTGCTGGCCCATCAAGGTTGTCACGTTTGCTAGTCTTATATGACCCAAATTGCTGGTATTCATAATGCGCATGCTGCCTCTGTCTTCCCCGAACAGCAGGTATATTGTGTTGCCCTTTATCTTGCCCCAAGGCCCAATCTCCATGAGATTCATGGCCTGGCTGACTCTGCTTCCGATTCCTCCTGAACCCCTGGGAAAACTTGCGTTCATGCTGAACACCTGCATTTGCGGCAGGAGCTGGTTCACCTGCTCCAACAGAAACTTGGTTTGGGGAATAGGGACATTCTCTTGATGGAACGTGCTTCCTTTCTCTACAGAACTCGTCATTATCCCCTACACTTGGTGGCTCAACCATATTGCTTCCAGAGACAGACTGAGGTTCATTGAGATCACTGTTCTCTTCATGTACAGCTCGGTCAGGCACTCTACGCTGGGAACTTCTATTTCCATGTTGAGCATTAGCTGAATACGATTGAGATTTGGGTTTCCAATGAGGTAAAGCCCGCTCCCCTGAGCCACGGATCTCTTTTGAAGCAATAGTTCTGTCGGTTTGGTTGACATCAGAAGCTGCAGATTGAACAAAGCCTCTATCAGTTTCGCCTCTAATATTATTCTTGCGATCAGAATAATCATTATTTTCCATGCCACTATGGCCCTTAGGAGAATGCTGCTTTCCTCTACCAGTTACTCCCTGATCTTTCGCAGCAGGCGATTTGCCCACTGCAGCTATGCCAGTACTAGTGGACATGTTCCAGGTATCAGAGGCACTGATCTTGCTCGGAGCCTTTGCTTCAGCTTTTACTGAATTTATTTCACACTTCACAAATATATTTGCGTCCGTTATTTTCTGCACATCCTTGCTTGGGTCAGATATAAGAGATGACCCATTACGCATACCCTTCTCGTGTGATGAGTCTGTTGAACTCCGTTGGCGCCACGTTCCGTGTGTTTTTCCCTGTTTATTAAGCAGACCACCACCCTCCTTGAACTCTAAAGCAGATCCAACAATTCCAGTAGCTGAGCTGACAGGTTGCAAACTTCCAGAGCCAGCAGATCCAGGTGTTGCTCTCCCACTAGCCTCATCCGAAGCAGATGGACTGGCTGAAGATGTAATGGGTTGAATACTTCCCTGCTGAGCCAGCTCCTTGGCCACAGGCTTTGGAACATATCTCTCCATTTCAGCCCTCTTACTTTTCAAACTATTCTGAGCAATATTATCAGTTTTTGCTGGACTCGAAGATTCAGGTATAGATTTTTCACTTGTTTCAACTGCACCCTCATTTTTCTGTAAATGCACAGGCGCCCACATAACAGTGTCATTGCTATGAAATTTATCCATGAATCTATTTGCCTGTTGATTTCTTGGCATTCTGCTGTGGTGGTGAGGTTTCCACTGGTTGCTCACACTGCTGTCAGCTTCTTCATTAGGTAAAGATGAGTGCACCTCTGGAGCTTGCACTCCATCAGATGTAGCACCCAGCAAAGAAGTCTCGAACTTGTCAATTTTGTCCTTTGGCGTTATTGATGGTAAAGTTGGGATTGGGGAAGCCTTGTCCAGTTTGTGTTTGTTCTTGCTACTCCTGTTACTTCTCACTCTCTGCTGCGCGGAGGGCTCTGAAATGATATTACCAACATTGGCTGCATTTGACTCCCCACTACGTCTGACTTCACTTGAATTAACCTCCGTCGCTTTAACATCATTCAAAGATACATCAGTAAGGCTTTTTGGTGCCTCACGTGCATAATTTAAAACTTGGTTTTCATTCCAATTCTTATGTGGCACACTCTGCTTTTGCTTATTGCCCATCCACTTCTGCCTGGAGATGCCTCCATCACTAGATTGGGTTTGTGGGCTCTTCCGGGGTAAATCTCTGAGCATATTAGCAGATTCTTCTCTTTGTCTGGCACTGCTATCTCTGACAGCAGCAACAAAATCAGCATCTGAGGCCAAAGTGGGGCTGGATGATTGAAACTTGGATGAAACCACCAGTGGACCAGAAAGTGCAATTGCTTCTCCTAGCTTATGTGGGACGGCACCAACTGCCTGAGTCTTGTCATCCTGCTGAGTCTCAGCTTTACCTGCATGTGTTCGCCGATTCAATTCTTCCAATTTAGCAAAAACCTTGACCTTCTGCTCCCTCATCCTTTCTTCTCCTTCCTTCTGTAGTTGCAAGGCACGTTGCTTTGCTAGTTCTGTCATCTTTGCACGCTGATAATACATGAACTCACGTTTAAACAGAAAAATAAGTTTTTAACTTGGGAAATATAATTCATAAATATATAATATATCACCTGTGCCTGATTCTCAGCTGCATCATTTAGTTCTGTCAAAGATTCTCCCTCTTTCCCTGAGAGATTGATCACAGGAATTGGAGCAGCTTCTACCACAAAATTATGGCCACTTCCATGAATATTAGATTTAGGGTCAACATTTGAAGCTACATTCATACTAGAAGATTCAGCAGTTGTAGGCTTCTTTTGCCACCCATCAGCATCCTGACTGGTGAACTTTCCTTTACCACGATGGTCAATTCTACCTTGTCCACCATGATAAGTTCTCCTGCAAAATTTGAAATAAGTTGTTTAGCAATAAACACGTGTGACAGAGAGCTGAAGCATATTTTCATCACACCTTGACGAAACAGTTGTTGGTTGAGACATCTTATCCCCTGCTGGAACACTGACTTGATTGGAGGCAGGAGTCCTTCCAAAAAATCCACCACCAGTGTTACCAACTTCAACAGAAGAATTACTAATCTTAGCATCAACAACTTGAGACCTATTCCTCTGCTCTGCCCTACTAGAAGAATAGGGAACATCTAATCGTCCATCAGAAGCACGGGATTTTGCATTTAAAGCTTCAATTTTCTGCATCAAATCTGACCCTTTTGTCGTAGCTGGCAAAGATAAACCTCCCTCAATACCCATGGATTGCTTCGGTATTTCTGGAGGAAAAGATGATGAAATTTCTGATTTCTTAGTATCACTGTCATTGACTACGTTCATATTGCCCATACCTTCAAGTGACTTGACTTTGACAATGCCTGAAGAATGATCTCCATAGTTAAAATTGGGGCAACAGTTCTCACCGATCAGTGTCCTCTTGGGGTATACATCTTTTGTGTCATTATCAGCCCCACACTCATTCTTCTGAGATGACATCACAGGTTGGCCACCTTTTCCAGGGCTTGAGGCACCGGATGAAACATTGCATTCCCAATTTTCTCCTTCCTCCTCATCCCATTCATCATAGTTCTGTAAAAGAACTTTGTGTGATACTTGATTAGTATCTAAATGAGCAGCTTCCACTTGTTCTGGCAATACTTTACCACTAGAACTATGCCCACCAGCTCTGCCATGGGACGTTCCATGATCAGGAGTACTTGGCACTGAATATCTATTGTAAACTGGGGGACCCACTGCCATTCCCATATGTGCAACTTCTTGTTCATTGGTGTTGCAATATCCCATTGGGGGTCCATAATAACCCTCATAAGCCATTGGTCCAGGGTAAAAACCAGGCCGAAATGGCATACGTGGACGTGCAAAGACATCAGGTATCTGCGGCCTATATATATCTCCATTTTTTGGATGGGGTCCTCGAAGATTGGTCCCTGGTGGAAGAACTGGCTGTGGACCTGTTAAAGCTGGAGGTGGAATTTGGGGACGATAGTAAGGGAATGGTTCCATAAGAAAGCCACTGGGAGCAATGTGGCGTCCAAATGGGGGTCCCCCAGAAGGACCCCTATACCAAACACCAGCTGGAGCATTTATAGGAGGACCATGCCATGCATCAAAATTCTGAGAGGGAACATTAGCATTGAAATGATGTTGTGGCTCCCCTTGCCACTTCTCCATGTTGGGATGGATGTCATTCTCTGCACTTCTGGAACCGTCTCTCTTCAATGTCTTCACAGTTCCACTGTTGACATCCAAACTCAAAGAAGCATCATCTGATATCCAGGAACCAAAGTTATTATTGATAAATGAATATAACTTCTAATCTCAAAATACAAATGTATACACACCAGCCTGAGATGTGGTTTTCTCTTTTGTCTGAGCTATTCTGCCAGAAGCTGAGCTAGGACGGCCATGGCCATGATCTGTCATGGATTGTAGACTACACAATCAGAATACATGTATTTACATCAATCATGTTAAGTATCACACAATGTTCTCAAAATGCACTTGCATGCATGCACAAGTCAAACTACGGAAATAAGGGGGACAATATTTATTTAATAAGCTAGATCATTAAAGTACAGAAAAAATATTTCAAATAATTCATGATAAACATTCTTCCAGGAACTGGTAGAGGTATAAAATAGTATGACACATCACAGGAAACGCGGAAACACTGAACCTATACTGATCATTTTCATTTCAAAAACCTAATAAATTGCTATAGTACAGGACATATAAAGGACAAGTGTTTAGCATACATCCGTAAGATAAACTATTGAATTATCTGTAAGCAAACGACCTCGCTCAGTTAATTTAGAACTGAAGAAAGTACCAAGGAATACTTTTGGTCTTGGCTCTATAAAGTCACATAACTCACAACCCTGGTGACAACCAAGAAGCAAATGCAACACTGGATGAGAAGCATTGGAAATGGCAATGGTGTGGTAAATCTATAAGCATACACCAACCTTGCAATTCAGAATTCTTCCCATCGTCTCTATCTGAACCAAGTGTTGGAAAATCCCCAGAACTCATAGAGAACCCGTCTTCCTTGGAGCACTTCACTCCCTGCAAATGCACTGAGACACTCAGCCCTTAAAGAGGTTATGAATTCTATTATTAGTACAAACTGAACTAGGATAAACATGCAGAAAGAGAGAAAAAGAAGACAAAAAATTATGCCACAGCCTCATCAGGTTGATATGAGCTAGAAGGGAGTAAGGGTGCAAAAGAGTGGAGCTGAAACTGAAGCTTAGTTTGAGTTCAAATATATAAAATCTCGATTTGAGACGAAATTAAGCTAGGGAAAGAGTTCACACATGATTTAATGAAATACCTCATCTAAAGATAAGGTGATAGAGTGGAGAAAGTTATTCATTTATTTTATCTTCAACAGGCCCCTCACACACAAGGCCAGATTCAATTTTTTTATTAAATGACTAACATGCACACAATTTTTCGTGAATTGGTGACAGACTTCAAAACCAGACCTTTGATTCTTTTAATACGATATGGAATCATCTCATTTAAAGCTTAGGACGTTAGAAATGGGAGATATATATTCATCTATATATTATATTTAACATGAAAATACAATTAAATTATATGCTATAATACCAAAAAATTCGTATGCATAATCAGATATTTTATATAAACAATTCAATTAATTTATTAAAAAATTAAACACTTGCAAGCTTGCAAGTTAGCCACCTCCCGGCTTGCAATAAAGTAAATTCAATTTTCAAGCCAAGCTCAAGATGTAATAAGCTGGTTCAAACCACCTGCAGGCCCATATGGAATGCATACAAACCACAGAAACATATTCTATCACCAACTACTATGATAAACAGAAGAAGAAAATACGTCTTAAATATCTCAGCTAAAGAATTATTACCGATCTCTCTGCAGTACTACTTGGACCCCAAGCCACCGAATTTTCAGAGACAGGTTCCGCGAACCTTGAGAGATGTGAGCTATTAGGTCTGGTTTCTGCACTTCTAGGACGTAATGATGTCACTGAAGTGTGATTTGATGACAATACCCCAGAAGCAGAAGAAGGTCTAGAATTTGACCATGCACTATCAGTTGGTTCATGTATTTTATCACTACCAGCGGTTGATGGTCGAGTTCCACTTCCTCCAGATGAAGGGCGACCACTGAGATGACTAGGTGAACAGGTACCACCATCAGCATTTGGGGACATTGTAGAGGTACCCCATGGATTAGAAACTGAGGAAGAAGAGCGGCTTCCCCAGCTAAGAGTGCCCCTACGGAGGAAGAAAGGACTGGATCAATTCAATGCATAAAAAGTAGAATACAGAATAAATAATTAATACATTAAAAGTCCAACAAATTTGACACTTGTACTACATGATGTAGCACTTATAACAGGAAAGTCATGCACCTAGCCATCTCCATTGAAAGAAAAAGATTGAAAAATTATTGTGGGGAACACAGCAATAAAAAGGTAATCATTACTCACTTGGGAACAATTTCCACATTAGGATTCAGCCCATGATTTTCCAGCCTTCAAACAAATCATACAAAATGTAAGAAAGCAATCCACAAAAATTCAGAAAGCAGACCTTAAATATTTCTGTCGAAGAACAAGCACCTTTGACTGGGTAAGTTCAAAGGTTTTGGAACTGCAACTTTCCCCAAACTAACCATGCTACCCCTTCTTGCAGGACCCCACCTAAAACAAGAAAATAACATAAGACGATATATGACAACTGTAGTTTTGCTAATATGTCAATACAAAACCCAGGCACCAAATGTTTTACCAGATCTTATCAATCTAGAAATGAAATCTTTAGGAGCCGTATTCACGAGAAAGATACTATACTAACAACAGGTTAAATATTTGCAGCTGTCCAGACTCCAGAGCATATAAACCAAAAGAGTAAGTGAAATTGCATTGTTTTTATATAACTAATAAGAATCAAAAAGCAGGGCAATCGTCAACAAACAGCAAATCCAAGAGGTATAAGATAAACTAAAAGAATAAGCAACTAATGCATAACCAGAACTTCAGTCTTAGAAAGATCTGCATGTTTGAACCTTAGAGTTCCCAATTATTTCCTGCCAGTTGGTAAACTATATGGTAACCCAGTGGCGGACCCTTGCTTCCTAACCCGGCAAGGGTAGCCCAATGATTTTTTATTTTTATTTTTTGGTTACTTTCCCACCTCAAATCATATTTAGTCCACCCCATTGATAATTTGTCTTTTTCTTTTTCCATTTCTGTTGATGAAATGAAGATTTGAGTTTTCACAAAATTAGAAATATATAAGGAGAGTGCAGACAACATACGCGAGTTTTGTTCATTAATTGACATTTTTTAAAATGTCAGCCCCCTAACATTTTGATCTAGGTCCAAGTTGTGGTAACCCTCATTCCAATGTTCAAGGACCAAGAGTATATAGAATCTTTTACCGCCTTTCTGCTTTTCTTTTAGTTGTATATATATCAACATCACGGAGTACTTTCATGGCCTTTCTCAAAGCATCTTGATCTATAAAAAAAAAAAGTGTTCTGCACTTTCACTGACAACATAAAAACACCAACCTTATTTCTGCCTTTTATTTTAAGATTTTTCTTGCGGTATTTGGCATAACTATCAATCCTCCAATGCTGTAGAACAAAATGGCCATAACTCATAAGTCATCTTAGTACATGTAAAAAGTTGTTTTGCATTTTCGCCAGCCTCCTCACACAAGAAACACCTATAATATTATCCCTGCTTTTTCAATATCTTCCCAAGTATATCCTCATGAGAGTCATGACTAACCTCCCAAGTGAAGAAAGGAACTTCTCTTGGTCCTTGTCTTCCAAATTGCTTCTCAAGGAAAAGAGGGAAGAAGGAGAAGCAGAAGTCATGATGCAGCAATAATTACTAATAAAAGTGTATTCTTGGTTACTTTTATGAGCATATTCAGCCAGTGATATAAGGAAGAACTAGCATTACTTTATGATAAACTCCCTCCTCCAGCCCCCCACCATGAGAACAATAACTACTCTAATAATAACAAAGAAACTCATATGCTTACATCAAATTCCAAATACACGAGGTAATAGTCAGTGGTGCATATCCTACCAATCTTTTCTGTTTCCAGTTTCGCCTTAATATTCAGCAATAATAGTAGTTTTTTGGTTTTTGCTGTAGAGGTGAGGCAGGGCAGTTATAAAATGTGGGGAATTTATCAAATAAATAATAATTATTATTATTAATAAAAACAATAATAATAAGAAGAACAACAACAGCAAGACCAAAGTCAATGCTCAACGGCATCCATAGTGTCACCAAACCAACCTTTCCACTAAAAACAAAATGCAAACTGATTTTAGACAGAGCAATGACGGCAGATGAACTCTCTCGCATACCAGACTGCTAATGTTGAATAGAAAAGAACATGTCCCCGATAGTATCATTGGAAAAATGATGTTAAAAGATGACTAATCCAACACTCATAACTGCATTCTCAGAAAATCATAACAATTATTTTTGCTGTAACAAAAGCAAGCTGACAAAATTCTCCTAGCGCTTCTCAATTAACCAGTTCGTTCCATGCTTCACATGATCAAAACATGTCGACAAAATTAGAATTGTGTGCGTATAACTTCAGGAAAAGAGAGATTCATCCATCAGTTAGTCATAATCCCACAATATGTTAGGAGGAGCATCAGTAAAAAAGAACTAAGAGATGAAGCCCTTGTTGAGCCCCATTTTTTTCATCAAAATGCATTCTTCTACAGTGATTTGACCCATTTCAACCACACATTCTTCAATAAAATAATATTACACGCAAACCCATAATTTTTCCTTATCTTTTAACCACACATTCTCCTTCATAACACTATTGCAAAATGCATTTTTTTGAAAAAAATGAGGCTCAAACAACCCTGAAATATTTTCCCAGTGAAAGACCATTATGTACCTTCGCTCTCCCGACGACATGCTTGAAGTCATTGCCCGAATGTAGTTCCAATGTCATCCAAACACCATTTTACGCATCCTGAACAATTAAAGAATGCATTTGATTAAAATGCTTAAATTTTACCTGACACTGCATCATAAAAAATACAGGTATATTATTCACTTGTCTTTTAATAACAGCAATCAAAAAAATACAGATACACCATCAAAGCAACAAAGAAACATCACAAAATCAAATCAAATCTAATGTCCGAAAGCTAAGAAAAGGACTAATCAATACCTCATACACAAATACTACATGATAGAGCAAGATAATTCAAATTAATTTACCCAACAATGCTTTCTATGTATATTTTATCATCTCAAATTAGATATCGCCACAGCTAGTAACATCAGTTCTCCCTGACAATTTTTAAAAATGCTCAATTGGGTACCAAGGCATTTTACATATGTGAGGCAAGGCATAAGCTTTGAGAACTTTCAAGGCGTAAGTCTAAAGACAAACCAATAAAATAAGTTCTCAAATTAGTGATAATGTAATAAATGGTAATGTATCGTTAGAACTTAGAAATAAAAATAATCCAAAATTCTCCTATATCATCTCTACTAATAGAATCTTTAAGGGAATCATCAACGCATTTGATTCTCCTATCATCATGGCACTTTCATTCCTTTCTTATTATTTGACAGCATCCTCTACTTGCAATGGTTTCTTCCCCTTCCCATTTCCCTTTCATGTACAAGTAGAAAAAAAAAAGGAATAATATTCCATTGTAAAATGCCAATAAATACAGGATAAAAAAGTGAACACCTACCTACCTTAGTCGCCTTGAGGCCTCAATAATCAAGGTGTAAGCCTCATAGATCGTACTTGAGACATAAATTTTGAGGCTTAATGGGGCTCAAGTAGTAAGCCTCAACAAGTTTCAAACAATGCTCCAAGATACCATGCTAGAGAACTTTCGCACCTATTCAAATTAAAGAACTCGGGTGGTCGTTCATAAAAAGCATGAAAAGAGGGAGAAGAGCATCATGCTGAAATTCCATAGATAAAATAGGTACATCTAAAAAACAAAAGGTGATATTCCAACATTGTGAACAGCACAATGTGAGGCAACTCTCCCTTCTTGAACCCCTCCTATTACATGCAAATTTGCAATCACTCAAAGATTAGTTGGAACATCAACTGAGCCAAACCTTGGATTGGATAGCGGTAGCCAAAGATTTAACCTTGAGTATCCATCCACTTCAGAACAAAGAGAGGCCTCACCAAAAACTATCTACTTTTACGCATCGTCGTTAACAAACAACAGTAGATTAAGTCGTGTTCTCAATAGATTTAGGGTTGATTGCAAAAATCATTTTTTTGTCACTCCATTAGGTACGTTGTTAGACGTACATGAAGATCTAAAAAAATCATTAAAGATCATTAACAACTAAAACAGAAAATGTGTGTTATTTTAGTCTAAGAAATGCAATCGGCCCTTTAAGGCCACTAAGCATCACAGAAGACTCAAAGTATCACCGTCGTTACAAACAACTTCGGCATATGTTAAATTTTCCTCATAACTCACTTGGACTAAAACTTTGGCAAGCCTTTCAATGGCAAACAGTGTGAATCAAACTGAATAGTAAATCTCGATAGATACATGAACACAAGCTTGTATAAAAAGAATAGTCATTTCTTAATTTTTCTACAAAACACTTAAAAATCTTACAGCTCAGCGGACATCACAATTCGCAAGTATATAACCTCATTATGTAAATTGTTATTCCTTTTCAACAATGCTTTTCATTGTCCAAATTAAGTCTTTTCAGTGACTTCCCAGTATACCTAACTTGTGGCTAGTGGTAACAATGTAACTAATGCCACTTGTCTGTTGTCCTTAACCAAATAGAGTAGAAAATTAGCAATATCAGCATATATTGTATCACAAGTAACAGCATAGCCACTGCATTTAAGTACCGTGCATCGATACAAGTATTTAGAACAAAATATCTGCTTCAACTTCCCGACGAGAGCAAAATCAAAAAATAATCCAGTTTTCAATCTTATTATAGCCACTGCAATGCACCATGCATACACAAACATCAGGTTCAGTATCTCATTCCATCAATCAAGTTCGGAACCTCAAGCCAACTTTGCAAATTAGAAAAAGCAACTTAAAATTACATATTAATCAAAACTCAGAACATGAACAACAATAATAAACAGAGTTGCCTAATATACACAATCAATTTAAAAACTTAAAGAAATCCTATGTATCTTCAGTAACATTATGCCGTGTGAATTCAATTTCTAGCCAATTGTATATCAAGTGCACTGGCTCCATGGAGCAGTAGTTGTTTTTTAAACCCTTGTAGTGAATAACCATTTACCCACAAAAAATAAAAACCCAGTTCAAAATACAAATAATTTATAACTGCACCAGGTTTCACGCATGTTACCTACGAAAGAAAACTGGAAAAATAAAAAATAAAAAGTATATACACATGTCTGTCTCCATCTTTTTCATTACGATTTAAATACCGGATTTTTTTGAAACCCTAACTATTTTGAGTGAAAATTAGGTGAATATTATTAAATAAATGAAATAAAAGTATAACATATATGTTTACATGTTGAGATAGAGAGCTAACCAGAGAGGGCGTGGTATCTGTACAACGTCCCGATCAGCGACTTGTGATCCCAACAAAAGCAGATATAAAGATGTATTTATAGATATGCGGAGATATATGTAAAGAGAGAGAGTCGGGAAAGATATGTATGTGTGCGTGTTCGTTTTTCTGCGTTCGAGCAGCAGCGCGTGCGTGTATTTGTACGACAACGGTGGCGAGAATGGATCGAAGAGATTTTGAGGGGGTAGGGACGGAGAGTCTGCTTGTTAAAAAGCCACGGTTTAAGAGAACGTTTGGTAAGGTTAAAGAGATGTAAAAGTATCTTTTTATCTTACGGCACATGATCAATCTTGCAAAGAAAGTAACTTATTTTGAAAACTTACATTTGATTCCTTGTTTCATCCATATTCTTTTCAACCACACGCTTTTCCCTCTTCTTTTCAACCACACATTTTTCAATAAAATAATATTACATACAATCCAAAAACTTTTCCTTTATTTTTAACTACACATTTTCCATTAATTTACTACTCTAAAATGTATTTTTCACAAAAAAAAAAAAAAAAGAGAGTAAAGGAGAGAGAGAAGAAGAGTNTTCACAAAAAAAAAAAAAAAAAAAATGGGAATCAAACATGCCCTAAGCAAAATGTGTCCAGAACTTTTAGGGTTCGTTTGATTTGTATTTCGGTTTTCAATTTTAAGTTTGAATTCATTTCCTGTTTTGTGGATATATTTTAATATTTATAAAAAAAACGTTTGATTTATCATTTGAAAAATTATTTCTCAAAACAAAAAACAAAAAAATACATTTGGTTTGACATTTTAAAAAATTATTTTATTACATTTTATTTTATTCCATTAAATTTGATTATTCAATAAAAAAAAGAACAATTTTACATTAATATATTATCAAGTATTATATACATTTTAAAGTTGGTGGATTTTATAATACTTTTTCTCACTAAAAAAATAAGATAATAAATAATAAATTAATTTCAAAATATAGGAAACAAAAATAAAAACTAATACGTTGATTTAAAATATTTTTGCATGAATTCATTTAAATATTCTTTAAAAAATTTTATGTAAATAATCATAAGAGCTAGAATTATTTTTATTTTTGTATAAATTTTTATAATATTTATTTTTCAGAATTTTTATTTTTATTTTTATTTTTTAGATTTTTAGATTTTTTTTTTCAATTTTATTTTTTTTAGACTTTATCAAATTTATTTTTTGAATTTACTTTTTTGAATTTTAATTTTTTATAATTTTAAAAATTTTATTTGTTAAATTTTTATTTAAACGATTGTTTTTAGTGTTTTCAAAATTTTCCTGAAAACCTCGAAACATTAAAAATGTGTTTTGAATTTTATTTTATAAATTTATTTTTATTTTCGAAAATGTATTTTCAAAAATAATAAACCAAAACATTTTCACTTTTCAGTGTTTTGCAAAATTGAAAATGATTCAAAAACAACAAACCAAGTGCACTCTTAATTTTTAAATAATGTCTACTTTTTCATATTTTTATCGATTTTTTCCAATATATTATTTTCTCCTCAAAATTGTTATCAAATAATTTCGAATTATGAGCCTGTTTGCCCAGGATTAAAA
>CAIGRT010217858.1:0-12478 GCA_903798405.1 Fraxinus platypoda
CTTGAATATGTAATCTTCCCTATATTGTATCTATTTTGTGTCTGTACAGAAATTAAAAAGAAAAAGAGGTCAAAGTTTGTTGCTAGCATCCTGCTTTGGCTGTGCACAGCCAAAGAATTTTGCAGCCTATTGCAACCTTTTGGGCTTGTGCTAATTCTTGGACTGGCCTTAGGCCTTGTTTTACAAGGTAAAAATTCTAGGCTCAAAATGTTATATTAAGCTAAAAAGTAATTTTATACTTGTGACACTAATCTAGAAGCGCATGCTCTAAATTGAGGCTGTTACAAGCGAATGTCGCCGAGTAACAATTAGTTTTTGTCGTAGTGGTAAGGACCACTAGATCTTTAAGGAAGAAGCAAGCCTATTTTCCGCATATTTCGTTGCTTAATATAACATTCTTCCTCCCTTCCAACATGCCACAACTGAGCTTATGGATATTGTTCGTGCGAAACCCGCAAGCGTACAGAATCGTTAATAAGTAATAGAATTGAAGAGTTGAGAGTATCGTCTCACAGAGAATAAACTTAATTCAAGTTTACTAACTTTTTATGAAATTCAAATTATGTAAACAAAAGAGAGTTTGATTTTATTTTATATTTAATTAATCTAAGAAAGCTGTAAAAATGTGATTTTTATCAATTTAATAATAATTGTATTGGATCTCGAATCCACCTATTGCTATCTATTTCAATTCTTGATTTGTAATCTAGTTCTGTTCATGCGTTCTTGACAATTGATAAGTCTATGATATATAATTTTCTTTTCCAAAATAAATTAAATCTATCATAACCACGACCCGAATCATTCCTACCCCGAATTTGAATGATTAGAATGCATTAAAGTTAAGATTATCTATATGATTGCACGTGTAATAAATGTTATTCCTAACATCTATTACACATATGTTAATTTTTACCACGTTCTAAAATTATTGTGAGTCTCTCAACACTACAATAAGCAACTAATTATTTAATTGATGGTCAATCGATTAAATAATGTAATGTGTATGCAAAATTAATTGAGAAACACAAGAAATAAATTAAACTATTAGTCTTGAATTAAAACAAATAAACAAATAAGGTTCATCTTCATCCAATACAAAAGCGGATCTAGCATAGCATGTATATAAATTACAAAAAGAATAATAGAAAAATATCACCCGATCATGAAATAAATCAAAAGATGTTGATCTTCAAGCCCAATTTTAAGTTCTTCAAAATCTTGATGTAATTGACATTCAATTCCTTGCTATGGCTTGATCTCCTCCCTCAAAATATAGTAATTAGCCCATTTTTCTTGATAAATTTGATGATAATATTTTGTATGAAGAGACAATAGAGGTTTTTTATGTGTAGCGCTCATTCTCTCTTTATAAGAGTCAGAAAATATGTTAAAATCGCGTTCAATTTGATTTTCAAAAGAGTTTGAATCGCGAAATGNTTTTTTTTTTAAAAAAAAAAACAAAAAAAGTTTTTTTTTTTTTTTTTTTTTTTTTTTTTAATGTGTAGCCCTCGTTCTCCATTTATAAGAGCCAGAAAATAGGTTTCTAAAAGAGTTTGAATCGCGAAAGGAAACTAAAGATTTGTCTGCGAAAAAGGCCCGTGCACGCGCGCGGTAGCCATAGAACCAAATGGCTCTTGAGTTGGGGAAAATAGGGTGTCGCGCGTGCGCCATGAATTGCCTGCGTGCTAGCAGGTTTGTCTCTGAGCAATTTTTGATATTTTGGCCATAACTTTCTCTACAGGTATTCGATGCGCTGATTCAAAATAAGTTGGAAATTTAATTCAAATGGCTACAATTCTTCTAGAAATACAATTTTTCTAATTCGAACGTTTGCTATCCAAAAAATGGGTCTTGAGTTGAGGCTAAAAATTCATAGCACAACTTTTTCGGTTGGAAATTAATTTGTGAAAATACTTCCACTATATTTCACTCATTTGACCTCAAATTGCATCCAATTGATCCTATATGATTTTCAATCATCATTTTGTACTTCGAATCAACTATTGGATGTTCACACTTTGATCTCCAAATTTTAGATTTCCTTAGTTTTCGCACGTTTTTCATTCATCTCTTCCAAATCTATCAATTTGCATTGAGTTCAACCTAACAAACATAATTAACCCGAAATTAAGCTATAACTCCTCCAAATCACTAACAAATACTCTAATTTAATGGTCTACATAAGTGTACAAAATACACTTATAAGATATTTAATGAAAGTCTTTGCAAATGGTTTGCGGTGAACGTGACGAGAATCTTTCTATGTACAAGAAAGCATTTACAATAATATTGGGTACATGTATAAGACAAAAAGGTCATGAGTGTCTATGCTCTAATTAAGTCTAAGAACTTGATATGCACTTAAAAAAATGACCAGTATGGTGCAAGTTGGTCTATGAGAAAAGAGGGCTTGGGGCGGCTTTGGGCATCTCCAACCATGCATCAAATTGGTGTTGGTGCAAAAATTTACTACAACATATACTAAAACTCTACACCAATTTTGTGTAATAATAGCGTTGCACGAAATTTGGTGTAACACTATTAATTTGGTATGATTTTTAGATTTTTTTTTTCCATTCATTTTATATTACAAAAAAATTTTAGTTTCTATTATATCATTTATATATTCTTTTATTATTATTTATTTAATTATTTTATTTTATTTTTAATTAACATTTATTTGTAAATTGTTATCGAGTAATAAATAATAACTATTTACAATAAAATTACTCATTAAGATTCAAAAGTTACAAATTTGTGAAAGTTTTTTTTTTTTTTTTTTAACTATGTAATTCTTTTTTTGTGCGTTAAATGTAATTTTTTTTTTTTTTGGTACTAAGTGTAACACTTTGAAATATTAAAAAAATTGGTTCTAACCTGAAGCTCAACTTGTAATTCAGATAGATGTAATGAGAAAATTGAGATCCAAAGGACCAAATGTATTGCTGTTTATGGGAGCAGTTTGTTGTCTTTGTACAGAGATTTTACCCTGGTAATAGAGCTATTCATTTCTGGTTGCAAGTATTCTTCAACGACGTTTTAATGGCATGTTTGGTGGAAAGTATTGAATAATATTAGGGAATAATCTTATTTATTGTAGTGTCAAGTATTAAGTACCAAACAAGAACATATCTAAGACCGGTGTCGTTCTATGGGAACTAATGACTGAATCCATTCCATGGAGCAACCTCACCCTCGTGATCGGTTACCAATGAAGAATATTATTTTATTTTATTTTTTTGCATGTCATATGTAGAATCAATAGATCGCTATGTCACGCTCAACTTTAAGATGAAATTTAAGTAAATAATTTGTTTATTTTGATTACTTCAAATTTGTAGATAAAGTTACTCAATATAGCATTAAGATCAACAAAAATATCGTGTCGCTGGATTCGAAAGCAAACATGTCAAAGCCGATTTTTTTTTTTTACTTGTCATTCACTATTTTGTGCACTTGCACTCGAGGTTGAGTAATTTAGTTTTTGAGGATGATAAAATGGACGCATTAAGGACAAAATGCGTAATCTTACCTTTAATGCAGATTTCACTCGTAAAAAATCTATAAAGACATAAAAAGTAGAGTGAAATTGGAAAGTGGAAATGATTAAATTGAAGCATTGGAGCAAGCAAACAGCACTTAGGATTTAGTAACCTAGTTTATTAGGTAGGGAATATCGATAGGATGGACAGCAAATCCATGCACGTGAAGCTACTTTCCTCAATTGTGTACTGTATTTTCTTTACTCTTTTAACTTTTGATTGCCTTTTAAGGTGATTAGTCTATTCACTAAGTCATCAACTAAAGCTAATAGGTTTAGGTAGGTGCTGTTGCCGGACAAAGAAAAATTATCTTGACACATGAACATGGTTCATTAGTCTGCAATGTCATTGAACTTATAAAGTTCACATCCTTTCCACCCCCCCAACTATCACCACGGTAACGCCGTAAAAGTGGGTTGAGCGGTCGATATTACTTAGTCGTGCAAGCTATGGACTCACTACTTTTCCTTCTTGTGCTATGCCATGCACTAGTCCGTCCCAGTTTGGTTTGAATAAAAATTAAATTTTAGCAGACTTTGATAAAAATTAATGAAATTTGTGGTTAAAAAGTTGTGAATCTCATAAAATATATGATTTAAAATGAATTTGAGTAAAAATGAATTTCAAGAAATGAAGCCCAAACATGGGCATGCTCTGCGGTTTCTATCTTTTGAGATGGACCTTGCTTGCTAAGCCTAGTTAGGTCTGTTCGATCATGCTGAGTCGCTTTGAATGAATATTATTTAGAAGAATCAAATACGATTTGCTCAATATTCTTGGATTTTGCATTAATATAAAGTTCAATAACTAGCAATAATGCAACACACATTAAAAAACGTGATTTCGAAATTAGACAAGAGCTCAACAATTTCACTCTAATTTCTTCACTCTCAGATTGAATTGTAATCCATGGGTCCCAAATCAATTGCCCAAGACAAGATGCACGAATTAAATGACTAATAGTCTAGCGTGCAAAGCTCCTCATTGTTGACCAGGGGTGTCTTCCCACTCGACAACAAGCGGGTTTGGTTGACTCCACCGACCAATTTCGCATCAATTGATTTATTTCACCACCAACCATTTTTACACAAGTAATTTATTCTAATTATTAATTACATTAGTCGATGAAACGATTTACAACATTACTTACATTTATCTTCATACGCAAACCCATAAATAAGTGATAATCCCAACTTAATTTACACTACCATTCTATTTGACTTTCATATTAGTTTTGAGTAAAGCAAAACATCGGTGAGAATTTTATACCCTTGGGATCCATCTACGAAGTTCGTCCACATGGTGAGTTAGGGATCGATACCAGATCGAGATATATAATCGATAAATAAAACGTGAATATTTATGTAATACTCCTTATTGGTAATAGAGAAGGCTAGACTATCAAAAAATAATTCTACTTGTACATCAAATGATGGTTATAGATTCAATTGAACGAAAGCTTCCCTTAGTTTTAAGGATAAGAAGTGGTAAGAGAATGTCTTGAGCCCTTATTCTAATAGCTCAATTATGAGTAATTATTTTACTGTATATTAGTCAAACACGTCTCTCTGTCTCTCGCTCTATATATATAGCCGTCAGCATTGTCTTTCTGCGATCCAGTTTTGAAGACTACTGTCAACCCTCGTTCAACAGTGAACCCGAAACAACAAATGGGCAAAGCATCTAAATGGTTCCTAGGTCTAATAGGATTCAAGAAACCTGACCCGGACCACAAACCAACCAAGAAGAAATGGACCTTCGTCAAATCCTCCAAAGACAAAGATCACTCTCAGATATTGACACCGGAAAAATCCCAACATGGCGTCGTTCCGTTGAATCCCAGTGGCGAAACTGAGAGTGACGCCAGTAAGCACGCCATTGCCGTGGCGGAGGCCACTGCTGCTGTGGCGGAGGCTGCCGTTGCGGCCGCTCAGGCAGCCGCCGCGGTAGTCGAGCTTACCAGCAGTGGTAATTCTGCTGTCAGTGGATGCGTGAACATGTCGGCGCGTGTTAGCCAAATGGCAGCCGGTTATGGGAATCGTGAGGACTTGGCCGCCGTTATGATCCAGTCCCATTTCCGAGCCTATCTGGTTAGGCCCTCTCTCTCCCCCACTTCAATATGTTCAAACACAGATATACTTAGATATATATTACTTCTCTATCTGTATCTATATTTCGTGGATCACAGTAGCTGTTTGTTTCTCAGTCTGGGCAGCAAGACTTGGATAAGGATAATCAATCATTCTTAAAATTAGTGTTCTTAATATAGTCGGATAGATAGGAGAGACACTTTCTCTTCCCAGTTCACCTACAGCTGAAAGTCGGGAAACCCGTATCCAAGGGCAATATTGTCATTTCACTCCGTGGAGTGGTAACTTGTACGTCTGGAAAGTATGTTTCCTTGGTCAGTTGGATCCATAGAAAGAATGTTAAAAAAGCATATCTAAGAGACTTTGTATCTATATCCATGTTTGGCCCTATTTTTTAAAAATCATTCTTCCTCAAATTCATTTTCTATTACACATTTCATCGTAATCACGACTTTTATCAAATTTTCAATCATATATTTCACCAAATTTTATCGAAATCTACTAAAAAATTATTTTTTTTATCCGAACCAAATAGGGGAATAATGTTTGACAAGTAGTACTTTGTAGTAAATATTAAACATGTACAAATGACATATTAGATATGAAATATTAAAGTGCTAAAAAAAGAAGTTAAAATCTAACGTCTAGTTCTATCGACTTGGAACGTGCAAAGTTCTTGTGTACTTATATTGATTAGTGATTATTAATGCTCATATGTATTGGCACATATACATAAATACGTATTTTGTGTACATGTACATATACACACGAGTATATCGTGCAGAGAGAGAGAGATATATATATATATATATATATATATGAACCCCGCTACACAAACAGGCCTCGGTGACAGGCCTCGGCGACCGACTACTCACATAGGAGGGAGGGCCCACACATTTTGGAAATATTTTATACACGCGGGTCCCCTGCACAGTGAGGGGTCGGTCACCATTCCCTGTCCCCAATCCCTGGCAGAGGAGCAAAGTTCTATATATATATATATATATGATGTTAGGTGGGTCAAAAGGTAGGTTGAAGCCGTGTGGACTAGCAAAAATCTAGTAGTTTTTAACTTTTCATGCAGCTCTAGATTAATATCTAAACATGTAACTCTTGAAAATCACGTAAATTTATGAATTTTTGTTTCTTTGTATTGAGTTTTGTTTTGTTCCTTTAAAAATGCCATTTGTTTCTTTTGCCAGAAGGACAATGTCAGGGTCGGTGCAATTTTTTTCCCACTGATTTTGTACCTTTTTAATGTGTACTTAACACTGTTTTTGATGTTAGTCATGTTTGAATCACATTATTTTTTTTATTCTCATTTTCAACAATACATTCTTCAATAAAATAATTTTACATCACATCAATAACTTTTCCTTCTTTTTTAACAACGTATTCCACATCACATCAACAGTAAAAATGTATTCTTACCTCCAAAATATGCACCAAACAAGGACTTAGAGTTGCACAGATTTGGTAATCAGTTCACCTCACCTTTTTAGCTGTTTGCCCAGTTGAGCTGTACCAATCTACTAGATATGTGTGTAGGCACGTCTCGATTTTGCGGTGGTATGTGGCCGCAGCTTGTCGAAAAGCCCAAGCCAAGCTGGCCGGACTTGAGCAACTGGATATATTTTGACACCTCTAGGAGAGTAACTTGCCTGTGAACATTTCAACTTCAGGAGGGTTAGTATGCCATTTTGGATAAAGAGTTTGCTGAGTAACTTTAGTCAGAGCTTTTTGAGATGCTTTTATTTACTTTACTGAGGGCTGGTCAGACATGTCACACTTCCACTTTTTGGAAGACTGCAAAGTGAAAATCAAGTTTTTAGGGCACATGACTTGTAAAACTTGTCACGGTTATTCGTGCATTGCCCATGGTGCAAAACTTTTAGACGAGCTGGTTCAACATAGTATTAGAGCAAATAAAAAGGCTCGAGTTCATATCTTACAGCTACCTATGTATGAGAATTGAGATATGTCAAGCTTTGAAGAAGATGAAATTTAAATATATTACTTTTTCTCCCTATATTGCGACTACATTGTGCGAATTGAAACTAATACTCTCCTGCTCGTTTTCTTGCTCTCTCCTGTCCTGACAATTTTCTTTGGCGGGTAATTTGTAGTCGAGAAAAGCTTTACGTGCACTGAGAGCACTAGTCAAGCTGCAAGCACTGGCAAGAGGACACCTCGTGAGGAAACGCACTGCAGATATTCTGCGACGAATGCAGGCATTGTTAAGAGCTCAAGCAAGAGCTCGGATGGGCCGGGCCACGATTTCTAAATCTCCACTTTCAAGCATGAAGTCCCCTCAACCCAATCATCCAGTAAGCAGAACCATAGGTTCTCACCCTGGTTATCTTAGTCCTCATAAAGAAGTAAATGTAGTATCTTACTTTATGCTTTTTGTTGACAATTCCTCGTGTTTTGCTAAGCTTAGAAACTTATAAGTAATGTAAGTTACTTATTTTGAGAGCATGGTATGAGATGCTTAGAGAAAAGTAACTACTTTGAACATGTTTGAAAACAAAAATAGTTCCTTATTTTTAAGCTTAGTCTAACATGTTGAGATTTATGTTCCTACTTTTCTGTTTTCCCCGAGCCAGCACATTGCTATATACATTAGAACTTTAGCTTGTAGCGAAGGTCAATTTAAATAGCTATCAAATATTTAGCTTCTTCCTTCTGCTATTTGAACTAAAATTAACTGGGGCTGAATGTGGTAACTTGAATTTGAACTCATAGGGACCTGCAACTCCGGAGAAATTTGAACATGTTATTCGAGCTAGGAGTATGAAGAACGAACAGTTGATACTCAAGGTAAGTTCTCAATCAGTTTCTTGCTCATCGTTATGTATGCAAAGTGCCTAAGAATGCTCTCATGCTAAATGCAGAGGAACGATCTGAACTCAAATGGCAAGGTCCTCATCAATAAAGGATATTCTACAAGAACTGGTCGATTTGATGATGAAAGGAGTGACAAGATACTTGAAGTAGACAACGAGAAGCCATATATAACGCCCAAACATAGAAACCTCTTTCACTCGTCTCATCTTAGCATTGGGTCGGACCAAATCTGTCATAGCTTTTCTACATCAAAGGACTCTATATCCCGTCTAAATCCATCTTACAGTGAAGTTCAATCCCCTCTGAAGTTTACGCTTAATGTTGATGAAACCTCGTTGGATGCTGCTGACAACAGAGGACCATTTACGCCTACTAAGAGCGATGAATCGAGAAGCTGTCTAAGTGGATACTCTGACCTTCCTAACTACATGGCTTACACTGAATCGTCAAAATTTAAGGTAAGATCTCTAAGTGCCCCAAAACAAAGGCCTCAATACGAGAGATCAAGCTCGACTAAAAGATATTCGATTCATGGGTATGATGAATCAAGAACAAATATTCAGAGGGTTTCTGCATTGCATACAAACTTCACAAGCAAAGCTTATCCTGGGTCTGGTCGTTTGGACAGACTCGGAATGCCCGCAAGAGGAGATTTCCAGAGTTTCAATGGAGGTCATTGGAACAGATATAGTATGTAACCTGATTATTGGGTTTTCTGCTTTGTTATTAAGAAACCATACGCTTAAAAATATGGCTAGGTGTAGTGTGTCGAATTCCTAAGGTAATAACCGTTTATTCACCTGTTTAAGAATGTATTTTGACTGGATGTTAGCAATTATGCAATTGCATTTGGTCAATGGAACTCAATTTTGTAATGCTGTTCACGTTATTCTGTTACCTTCTATTCTGCATTTCTTGTTTGCATGATATGTGTTTATACTATATGGACAGTATCAGACACGACAATCGATAAATTTTATTATCAACCATGGCGGGATATAAGTGAGAGATTAGCCTCAAATACATATTTAATTGCTGAAGAATACAAGGAACGCAGCAGAATACATTCCTTGAAGAAGCTTTACCATCTGATCCCCATTATCTACCTCAATTTGTTTACCAACAAAATATTTCCTGGGGCTTCTAATGAATTTCATTTTTAGTTCATCAGTTGTAAATAGATCAAAGAAAGTAGATATGCTATTTCTCAAAAAATGCTCAAGAAAAAGAGACATGGCATGTAGCCAACCAATCCGCACAAAATTAATGGAGTCGAAATTCAGTAATTCGATATAATTCATAAACAAGCAACGACAAAATTTAAGAGAGAAAAAAAACTATCTTTTGCCACCAGCACCTCCAAGCTTAGGACCCTTAGGTAAAGCTCCCTTGGGCACATTACTCTTGCTTTTCTGTGCCTTGGACATCACTTCTGCCTTCTTTGCCTTCTTCTCATCCTTGGTTTTCTTGATTCTCTCCTTGATTTCACTAATAAGAACAAATACCCACAAGTCATGTTTAGTTCAAAATGCATTTCTTAAAGAACGCTACACTTTTATGGACACATCATCAAAGATTTGAACCCCTAATAATATACCGTGAAGCAGCTTCACGTGCAGCATCTCGGACCTCTGGCTTCTCAGCTCTCCTCTTCTGAATAACTTCCAATGTGGCACCAACGATTGACCTCGAGTAGGGCTTTTTGGTTGTTCGACGCCTCCTCTTCACAGTTTCAGCAGCAATGTCCTGTGAATCAGTAATTAGGGCCATTTCATAAGATTAAGATCTTCGAAAGAAAATCGATTCACCTCAGCAAGAAAAAAAAAGGCCAAAAGTGGTAGAAGTAAAAGCAATTGTACTAGCATATTTCACCTTCTTATGTTGTTTGCGGTACACAGCAGTCCATGTAAGCTTTGCAGGCCTCAGGCGGTTATGGAAATACCTCTTGCATTTCGAGTTGGCAAAGAGGAAGACCTTTAGCAAGAAAAAAGGAAAGTTCTTTAGTGTATCAAAGAATGGTGAAATAGAGCTTTGCAAAATGAAACTAAATTATCCAAGAATGACCATGCAAAAAGACGGCAAAAGCATTGTGCTATAATAGAATTTTATAGCCACCTACACCTTAACCTACCTGGGAGTCTGAGCGAATAAATCTAATACCCTTCCCAGGGTATATCTTGGCACCACTAAAGCGGCAAAGCTCTGTCCTGGTAACCAAAGATTAATAGGTGAGTCAAATAGTTACTAAATAATATAAAAGTCTCAAACCAAGCAACATCACGTGAGCAATATATAGCAGGCAATTTAGCAACTTGTAGCACTTTGGGGTCTGAAGGATAAAATTCCTGAAAAAGTATTATTTTTATCCCTAAAACAAAAGAACATAAAGCTAAATTATTAACACATCTATAGGTAAAACATTAGAACACTCTCACACCAATCTTGAGACAATAAGGTTGAGGATAGATGGACAAGGTTATATCCTTGTTATTTTTTTACGAAGCGATTGAATCCATTATAATTCAACAAATACTTCGAATAACAGCAAAATGATAAACTATTCAAGCACAAGAAGTATCACAAAATAGCTTCAGAATCAGCCATAACTGTTCTATGTTCTACATTTGTTTTTTGTTTTTTTAAAAACTTTGCAACTGTTGATTTAGGGACCAAACAAAAAAGCATTGTGATGTTATGATTTCTATAAATATGCACTACCAGGCTCAAGCGACTACTAAAGAGTGCAAGAAAAAAGATAACTTCGGCATAAAAAAGAAAATTACAAAGTATTGCTGACCCTACTCCAACACTCTCATCATATTGGTGATTCTCTACAATTATCTTAAAAGGTATAGTCACAATAATATCATGCAATTCCATCTGCTATTCCATGATATTACTTGAGATAATAATATTTTGCAATTTTGTCTTTTTCATTCCATATACAATCCTAGATTCATTAATTTGATTCCTATCGACTTTGTTGATATCACTAATTCGAATTGCAAGTTTAACAGAAGTGCATTTGCCCAAACTAGGAACGCAGAAAATTTTGGTTTATATAAGAAAATACAGAATCAGCAGAAGAGGACCACTCTCCACTGGGTCTAGATTCACAGTACATAGTTTCAACCATGCCCCCCAAAAGCCCATAGAGCAAGGAAGGAATCATTCAATAAATCTCAACCCACATTTTCTTCAGGCAAACAATTAATTTCCATTGAAACATGAGTGTAAATACTGCAACCAACATGGGAAAATCTCTAAAAGAAACGAAATGTATAAAGAACAATAATGATATTTTTTTCTTCTCAAAATTGCATTGGTTGATTTTAAAAGAATTAAACTGAAACTGTGTACAATACATTATTTAATTAATTTTTGTTCACACATTAATTCAAAACTGTATGCAATAAACCCGCAACTATCTCCAATCGATTTCTTGATTAATTTCCGTTCAAACATAAACTGTAAGCCAAAAAAAAAAAAACTACAACTAGAAAAAAAAATTACTGCAACAACGGCAACATTTTCATCACAGATTTTCATTTTACAGATTTCAAAAGAATTGAATCCCAATTGTCTCAAAGCCATTTTTTCCCAGCTAGATCCCACAATAGTAAAATGATTCTTCAAACATCAGAAAAAATCCATAAAATCCTAGCAAATCAAGATGTTAATACATGCACTATTGATGATTTAGAGAGAAGAAGGAATTTACTTGAGGACCATTGTTGTTGCAGCTAACTAACGGAAACCCTAAACCCTAAACGAGCAATAATACAAACTTGTATTGAATGGGCCTCATTTTGAGACCCACAAGACTGGTTATCAATAATACAAACATGTATTGAATGGGCCTCATCGATTTGAGTTTTGTGAAGAGCAAAATAACAAGGGAAGAATACATAAATAAAGTATGGGAAAAATGCATTTATCCTACTTTATCTTTACCCTATTTCAAAAATAACAAAATAATTTTCACATTTCAAAAAT
>CAIGRT010217866.1:0-10422 GCA_903798405.1 Fraxinus platypoda
TGCATATCAGACAGAAGCATAAGGAAGCAACTCCAATCATAATATACAGTAAGAAAGTTTAGTTTTGCAAAGATCTTTAATTTTATTTAATACATGTATACCAGTTGGAATCCATTGTCTGCATTACATATCAAATTTACATTTTCAATCTTCCGCACTTGAACCTTGAAAAAATTGTTTCTTTTGTACCAATTAAGAGATCAAAATAACTTCTCATCTCACTCCCAATCCCCCACCCTACCCGCACACTCCACCCTGCCCTACTATTTCTGATACCACGTAAATCGTCGTCTCCACCTCTAGTTCACAATCTCCACCACCAACACAAAAGGTCACAGACATAAATTGTTGATCATATTTATAAATTTAGTACTAAATCAAACTATTTTTAGATCACAATTTATCCATTTTATTGGTCACAATCTCTCTTCATTCCACCCATCAACACTGGCACTGCTCAAACGCCACTATAACCTCACGACTACCACCAACGTTGCACCACTACCTGTACCGATTTGTACACTGCACTAAAACCGCGTAGATCTGTACATCCGTTGTACTACATGTTACTCATATAAATAATTATACCTAATTGGACTACGTGGCAGGCAGTAAGGACCCCACACCTTACATGGCAATGTGGACGACCCTGTTATACGTATGGAGGCGACCACTTTCCCATGAAACGAAATAAGACCGACCCCATTTGGGCAGACCCCCCATGTAGGAGCCAGTCTTGACAAGGAGACAGCAAGATCCCTAATAGATCTTATAGTGAAATGATTGACAAGACAATTCGCTGCCAACGCTACCTCGCACACCTACACGATCAAATCTCACTTGCACAAACTAGGACTTATAGATACGAAAGGGGTCCTAGCATTTAATGTCTTGATTGATGTGTGCAACAAGAAGGGTCAATCGATCTGATGAGACCACGTGTCCTATCATCTGACGGGCCTCGTTTGTCTTGCTCAAGTATAAAATCTCACACTTAGTGTCATTCAAGACTAATATAAGTTTAGACTCTCAAGCCTATATTCTTGCTACATACACTTTTAGCATTCTACTCCGAAGCCGACCCCCCTTTTATTGATTGGAGGCTCACGTTCTAAGTTCCCACACACCCTAAATTATTCATCTAGCTGGCTCGACCGTTTAACTAATGACTGGTCCAAGTGTGTTGGGATTTAGCTTACGTGGACGTGAGAGGTTTTAGGATCTGTTGGCCACATCATTGATACAATTTTTGGGGTCAACACTACCACCGCACAAATTTGTAACCCACCATCACAGAAACAACAACACACCACACATCACCAAACCACCACACAGCAACCCAAATAGACGATGCCCAAACAGCAACGAGCACCACCAGACCACAACATAGGAGAAGTAGAGGCGGTGCACAAACAATACTACAACTGCACCACAACCTAAACGCGACGCCCCCAAACATCAAAAGGCAACACCTAAACACACCTGAGAGCAGTAGATGCGATGTCAATTTCAAAAACAATGAAACAAAAAAGTCCTCAAGCTCGAAGGAAAAGCAAAACGGTAGAAAGAGTATCGGGGATGGGTGATAGCGGGAGTCTGAAAGACGGCAAGTGGCGGTGGGCATGACAGTGTGGATCTAGAAGATGGGGGTGGCTTTGGCAAGAATCAATCGAGAGAGAGAGGTGGGCGTCCCGGGGGCAATGGACGACGACGGTGTGGATTTGAGAGACGGAAGTGGTTTTGGGAAGAATAGAGAGAGAGAATCTCGATTGTGCGGGCATGGGTGTCGGGCGCGTAAGTGGAGGTAGACGGGTGCACCACATTCTTTGAAAGATAAATCTTTGTACCTAATTATCGAAATTGAAAGTTAAAAAGCAAGTTTACTTGTAATTTTCTCTTTTAAATTTTCATTACACATTAATTAACTGTTTAGTTTACGTTAAGAAGAAAACCAAATGAGATTCGGGCCTACCAAACCCTATATATATGATTATCTGTGTCGATTTTAAGTGATAGCTCTGCAATTTTTGGCAATTTTTTGTTCGATCTCCTTTTTAACCTACATAATCGGATATATGGTTAAAAAGGATGAATCTACTCTTCATAATCGGAGGAGTGTTGAACTATTGCAATAAATCAGAATAATTTTTTCTACTTCTTTTTTAAGTTATCCAAAGAAAGAAGTTGGTTTCTCACTTTTATGTTTGACTTGAAAACCGTATTTCAAGTAGAAATACGAATTACAGATACGAAGAGATATTGACTCTTCCTCGATTGGAGATACAATATTAAGATTGGATATTAGAAATGCAAAATTGTTTTGATGAGGAAATTAATGGGTGTTTAACGCCAATTCGAGTTGGAATTTTCCATAACTCGCCTTCGATGAAGAAGCCAAAGTTCAGATCTGCCATTGGAATCCCGGAAATTCATAACGTGACGTGGTATTTTACCAACCAATTTATCTCACGTATTTTCTTGTCACTTTACCTATTTTCTTATTGATAAGTGTATTTTTTTGTAAACTTATTTATGCTATTAAATTAAGATATTTTGTATTAGTTTTGATAAATTATTGCTTAATCTCGTTTATTTTTATTTTTTTAAGGTATCACTCGGTGATTGAATTATAATTAAAAGAAATAAACGAAAAATGGGCTAAAATAGAAAAAACTTAAAGTTCGGGGATCAAGATGTAAATATTCAATAGTTGATTCGAACAAAAAAATGACAATTTGAGAATACTCGGGGTCAATTTGGTGCAATTAGAAGTCAAATGAGTAAAATATAGTCAAAGTATTTTTAGAAATCAATTTCCAGTCGTACAAATTATGCTCTAAATTTTCAACCTCAAATTGAGATCCATTTCTTCGAATTGGGAAAATGATATTTCTAGAAGAATTGTATCTCTTTTAGTTACCTTTCTAACGCACTTTGAATCGCCTTAGTCAAATATCGAAAGAGAAAGATACGACAAACGTATTGATGGCTGCGTAGAGACATAACCATGCGCAATGCGAATGCAACTTTCTTTATTTGATTGAAACTCTTTTGGAACTCAATTTAAACATGTTTCTTAACCTAATTTCACATTCTATAAATCAAGAACGTGGGCACACATTCTTCCGACTTTATTGATTGTCCAACAATTGAATTTGTAATTAAGTTCGAGTAAGTGTAGAAGTCTGCATCGTTGATTTTGAATGGGAAGGAATAGGCAAGTGATATCAAATTGTAAGTGGCAAGGTTAAGATTTGGATAATCAACGAAAAGTAGAGTAAAGTCAAAAGAAGTAAACTGACAAAGGCATCAAAAGCTTATTTCAGAATTTCATGATACAGATTGTCAAATTCAAGAGAATGATTATAACAAGTGCTTATTGGGAGGTAATCCAATTTTTTTTCCTTTTTATTTATTGTGATTTCTGAATAATATGCTAGATAAATTCATTATTTTCGTGTGCTAATAGTTAGTTAGGTATCTTTATCCTTAAACATTAGTCACGTAAAAAAGTTTATTGTTCACGATCGCAACCCACGATTGTATCCCATGTCGCATCTCATGTCTGCGATCATAAAACCCGACTGCATCCCCGATTTGCGTCAGAACATAACTATTTACGTCCCCTAAAAATGGCCGCAGCCCTTAAGCAGTTGTCATCCCCTATTTCGTCCCCCCATTTGTCCTTAGATTTTCTTGTTAGTTATAGTATGTTTGAGCTTAATATTAATCGTTCCATGTCATTAGTGATTGAATTTTATTCATTTGAGCATGATAATTAAGAACACATAACACTGGACAAGGAAAATGACGCAATCAAGCTGACATCTAGCTCCAACAAATTTTGTTCCAAATTAGCCTCCTTAATTCGATGTACATATGGTGACTCTCTTATTCCCCTCTTGGCTCTTTTATTTACTTAATTGATAATATTTTCAGACATTGAGGGTGATATCCTATTTAAGTTTGGGGGTGAAAAAAATATTAGATGTTTATTTGATTTTGTGTGATTTTAGACTTTATTACTTTATTATATATGAAAAAAAATTCAAATTTTTAAGGAAAAAAAATCTTTTTAGTTTACTTGTGTGAGTTAGATAACATTGTCAGCAATTATTTACATATTTAAAATTTGATACCCATTGTACACGTGAATTAAGTTTCGAATTATAAAGAATGATTAGATTCATATCTTGAATAGGTTCAAATGGCAAACCTTAGATCTTAAACCCAAATATCATATTATGCATTCTTGAACCAAATTTAGTATAGGTTCGGGGTGATTGAACTATTGTAAAGAGATATTGAGATGAATGGAAATTTCGTGTATGCTAAATCTTATTTTGATCATCTAAGGTAAATAAGATGAAAATTAGGTGAAAATTTAAAGTTAAATGTTGATTTTTGAGAATAAATGTTTAATGGGATGTATGGCACTAATCATTGCATAAAACAAGAAAAAAAAAGCTATCATATTGTGAAGCTACTCTATAAAAGATCCCAATGAGGACAAATATAAAATGTCTCTCAAAGAAACTCAAAAGGGATAAAGCTAGTGTATGAAACAGAAGACACACGGTAAAGTCTAAAAACCAAGTGCCTAAAATAGAAAATGCACTACATGCCCTTATTAAGTCACAAATATTTATTTGAGAGAATTAAATATTTGATTAGGAATTATTAGTTTAGTTGATTTTTAGATGTTGAAACAATCAAAATAAAGGAAAATCTTTATTTGTTGAGATATTGACTTGCAATTAATAAAATTTATCCAAAGAAGATTGCATAATGATTAGTATAAAAATTCAACCTTAGATCATACATTGAAAATGATAATTAAAAAAATAAGCTCGAGGGTGTGTATCTCACGAGAAAAAAATGATATATTTGACCATTAAAGGTCAAGAAATGAAACAACTTATGAATTTATGGTGTTTTACATAATTTTTCACACGCACATATCAATTTTGCATTGGACAAGTAGGTATTAATTTATGTATTATGATTTTGATATTGTTCATAAATTTAATACAATAATTTGAATCTTGAGATAAACGACATGTTATTTAACAAATTTTATTGAATTACTTGATTGATTGATTGACCACAATTAGGTAATTAGCTTTTCATACTTGTTTGTTGAGATATGCTATAATTTTGTTTTAGAACAAACTAATTTTCAAGTTTGGAGTGATTGATAAGTATATATTGTACACTTATTTATGCCATTTAAATTAGAATATTTTGTATTACTTTTGATAAAATATAGCATAGTCTCGTGTATTTATCATTTGTTGGGTAAAAATCAGTTATTGGAGTGAAATTAGAAGAAAGAAACAAAAAATGGGCTAAAATAGAAGAAATTCAAAGTTCAAAGACCAAAGTTCAAATATTTAATAGTTGATTCGAACAACTAAATGACAATTGGAGAATGCTATGAATCAATTGGGAGCAACTAGAAGTCAAAGTATTTTTACAAATTAATTTCCAGCAACACAAGTCATATTCCTAATTTTCAGCCTCAAATTGAGACCCATTTTTCATATGGCAAACATTCCAATTGAAAAAATGATCTAGAAAAATAGTTGTCCTTTGAGTTATCTTTCTAACTTACTTTGAATCGTCTCAATTGGATATCGAAAAAGAAAGATATAACAAATACACTAACAACTATGTAAATACATAATTATGCACAACGCGATAACAACTTTTCTTATTTGATTGAAACTCTTTTAGAACCCTATTTGGANCAAATACACTAACAACTATGTAAATACATAATTATGCACAACGCGATAACAACTTTCCTTATTTGATTGAAACTCTTTTAGAACCCTATTTGGATTTTTTTTTTTTTTTTTTACCTAATTTTACCTTCTGTAAATCAAGAACGTGGTCAAGTATTATCAATAAGATCACTCATAACAAGTTATACACTTGTATTCAGGAAATACAGAAAGAAATAAATTCCACGATCGAACATTCAGGGGATCTCCCTTTCACCTCTCAGATCACTTTCGTATCGTAAAATCATTCAAGAAGAAGGGAAAAATTCATTATAAGTTGGAGATGAGAACAAATCTAGTACGTGGATTGAATAAATAAACATCAAGAAATTGGAAAATCAAAGCATGAAACACTCATCAAGAACAAGAATTAGACTGTGATATCTCCTTTTTGTATTTATAAATTATGTGTGATGTTTTCCCATTCTTCTTATTATTTTATCTTTAAAAACATGTTAAAGTTAGATTCATTTATACTGGATGAAGATGAAACGTTCATTTATTTATTTTTTAAATCAAAGAAAAGTATTTTAGAAATTCTTGTGTTTATTGATTAATTATACATGCTCGTTGCATTATTTAAATGTTTACACACCATTTAGATAATTAATTACTTATTGTAGTGCAGGAAAATTTATAATTAAGTAGAATACTGCATGATTAACAAATAGACAAAAGATGTTAGGAATAATAATATTGTGTGCAATTACCTCGATAATCGTGTTATTGAACCGACTAGTCGGGCCAATTTTAATAACATAGCTATTTAGCTTCTGCTTGACAACCGTTAAAAGGAGATTTTTTGGGAAAAATGAGTTTTGAATAATAATTTTTTGGAGAATGTATGGTTAAAAAATTAGAAATTTTTTTCAATTTACGTACAGAATATCTTACTATGAAAAAATGTGATTGAAAAAAAAAGTGTTTTGTAAGAATTCTTGTCAAACAGGGGCTTAGATGTGTTCATTATCATGTCAGGGCAACAGTTATAAGACTTTGTGAGAGAGTTGTCATAGCTAAATTATTTTTGTGAGAGAGTTGTCATAGCTAAATTATTTGCGAAGCACAACATTGATGTGTGGATAAAGGACAAATTCTAATCATGTGATTTTGTCAAATTCTTGTAATCGACAAAGGAACAAATGACATGTTGCACACTTCAAAATAATTAGAGTTCTCAATTTTTCTAAGTATCATATTTATTTATAATCGGAAACTATCTTGTTGTATCAATAATCGTTCACCAAGTGTCATGAGATACTTGCTATCATTTTATCCCTCAATATGCTTTCGTCAAATTCTTATCGATATGTTATGTCATTTTTTAATTAAAATGTCACACACTATTTGTTCATATTGTTCTAGATGATAATTAAACTTATCAAAGCTAAGTTTAATTTATATATAAGCTTGTAAAACTAGAAATTTTTAAACTTTTTGTTATGTTACAAAGAATTAAATTAGATTTTTATTTTTTTTTTATAGAGAAGTGATATATCTTTTCGCTCTCCATAATAATTCTTCTCTTTTCAAAAAATGATTCAAACGACAAATGCAATTTTTTCAGCAAATATAATTATTAATAATTTCTGCAATTTATATAAATAACATAAACAAAGTGCAAAAAATAAAAAAGCCAAAGATGACTTCTATGACAATTTATTTATGTGTTTCCACAAAGAGACTTATAATTAAAATTATACAACAACTCATTCAATTATGAACTCAAATTTTTCATTAACCAAGATCCCACCTCCAAACCTTCCTTTGCCACATACAACCACAATCATTTCCTACTTAATCAATCAACTTTTTTCTATTAATTACTTATAATTAATAAGTTACACGAACTCCTTGGTATCTAAGAATCTCACCAATAAGCTCTCCTTTACCAGATCCAACATATCTTCCAGAAATCTCCCCATCTCTTATGAACACAAATGTTGGCACTTCAATGACATTCATGTCCCTCAAGAATTGCATGCAACTCTCATTTTCATCCCCATTCATTCTTGCAAATACCACAGTATCGCTCATCTGCCTCGACAGCTTAACTACCGTTGGATAAACCTTAACACATGGCCCACAATGCTTCAGTCCCACATCAAGAACCAACAATTTGTGATCAACTTTGTTTTGATCAATCAGACGCTCCACATCTTCTCTAGAATGCAGCTGCACCACAGCAGAATGGTTGTCACCGTAGTATAAAACGTCCCCCATGAGTTGATCAGGGCCTATGCCTTCTTCTTCATGGATTTTCTCCATGTTTTTGTAGAAACTGAAATGGGGGACTTGTTCTATTTTCTCTCTTTTGCAAAGTTCTCGGGTTTTTTCGTTCTCGTCCCCCATTACGAGAAGGAAATCTACGTCGTTGCATGTTCGACTTAAGTCGACCATGAAAGGGTAGATCTTGCTGCTCTGAAAACTATGGCTCGCTGCATATTCTACAACGACAAGCCGGTCTTTCGCGCCACGTAGGGCTTCATCAAATTCTTCAATACTATGGACTTGCTGTACTCTCTCATCGCTGCTTACTTTTTTCACACCTGAGGCTGCTGCAGCTTTTGGGATGAAACTGGAACCTCTGAAATTTGTTTGCAAATTTGACAGAAACTGTTTAGGTTTAGGGGAGGGTGGAAAACTGGTGGGAAAAGGGGAAGGAAAAGGGGTAAGTTTTGTAAGGGAAACAAGATTTGGAAGGGGTTTTGCTAAGAAGTTAGTGAGGGAAGCCATGGAAATTGAAGCAAAAACTGTGCAAAAAATTGAGGTTTTGAGAGAAGGAATGAAATTATTATAGGGATATGGAGATATCAAATTGATCATATCCACACACTAGGTCAGGATAATGTTATCCACACATTAGGGGCACTTTGGGTAGATATTATTCGAAAAATTGCATCACTAGTGTCTAATTATTGTTCTAGTACAAAGTTTTTCTCTGAACATTTTTAAAAAATAGATTTAGTCATCCACATTTCATTGCACAATCAATCTTCTATGATGAAAATTGTTCTAGTCGTTAAATTGTAACACTATCGGGACCCATATTGGAACACGTAGCTTCATAAAGTTAGACATGATATGACCACATAATCTGTAACGACTTAAGTCTCGTTTCCAAATTGTTATATCATACGAACTATATGTTTTGGAAGATCATTTGTTCTTTTACAACTCACGATTTTCGACCGCGTTCTCCAATATTCAAACCCAACATCGTCTTGATCTTGAATCTTGATAAACACGACCGAAAATTGTGAGGAAAAAGAGGACATATGCTCTCTAAAATCAAATAGTACATAACGATTTAGCAAATGTTTGTGATTGAGGTATAATTTTGACCCTATAATGAATTATTGATGACAAACTAGTTTCATTTAAAATATTTAGGGATTATTAGTACAATTTTTTCTGATATTTTATCTCAAAATTTAAGATATCCTCACATTGGGTTGATATTGTCTGTCAGTATTTAAGATATTCTTATTCTCCCTGAATAATCGGACATCGAGAGTGAACCTTTTGACTTTTGAGAAATATAGATTTGATTATGCTTTCATACTCTAGATTTCTCAAGTTAGATATTTTTATATGACTTCAAAACTATCGTGTTTTTTTAGTTATTCTAATTTTACAAGGTTTATAGGTGCTAGTTATTATTTCCTATATATGAATAAGTTTACAATTTTCAATTAAAATCGAACTTTAATTTTAGTCACAGATTTATTATTATTACTAATTTTCTTCTACCATCTCACAAAAATAGACATGCTTCCATTTTCACGCAAATGAAGAAAATATTTTCAACTTTTTCGAGAAAATCAACTTTCGGGTATCTAGACATTGTTTAGCCCCTGTTTGTCTACCATTTTTACAAACATTGTTTTCTACAGTAAACAATATCAACCACATATTCACTCAATAAAATATTCCACACACAAACCAATAAAGTTATATTAAATTTCAACCACACATTCTCCAAAAAATACTATTCCTTACTCCATTTCTCTACTAATAATGATAGACAAACAGGCTCTTAAAGCTCTTCTAATGTATAAATAAACAAGCTCAGCCACATATTTACTCAATAAAATATTTCACACACAAACCAATAAAGTTACTTTAAATTTCAATCACACATTCTCTAAAAAATACTATTCCTTACTCCTTTTCTCTACCAATAATGGTAGACAAACAGGCTCTTAATTAATACAGTTGAAAATATAAATTTTTCTTACACTTTCCTAGTATACTCCTACAGTAAATAATGGTTTAAATGTGAGTAGTTCATATTTTTTAGGGATAATTGCAGCAAAAACTCTCAAACATTTGAAACACTAGCAAACTTTTCAAGTCTTTTATTTGTTTCAGCTGTCACCCCTAACATTTCCAAACGTTGCAGTTGAAGCCCTTTTGGAGAGTTTCCATCCACAAATTTGTTAGTTGAACAAAAATTTAACTTTGACCACATTTTTAATATTTTAAAAATGAGTAAAAAAGTAACTTTCCATTTATGACATTAAATCATTAAATTAAAAAATAAAAATAAAAAAAAACACACACACACACACACACACACACACACACACACACACAATCGTGTTCTTTCTCTCAACCCTCACTCAACCCCACC
>CAIGRT010217907.1:0-18745 GCA_903798405.1 Fraxinus platypoda
TTATAAATCAATTTATAAATGGTCAAATTTCATTTTTAACCACACATTCCAATGGATCCACAAGAATAATCCACTTATCCACCACTTTTAATCTATTTCTAAATTTTTTCCAAGTGGAGGCTTCATATTTAAATTTTACATGTATTTGAAATATCAAGGTTATAAAAGAAAATAAAAGCAAACTTTTTAAATCTTTTATCTTGGGACACATAAAATGAAACTTGTGGCTCTTTGCACAAAGCTGAAGCTGATGAAGTACACTGAAGAGCCTGGTTTTCTTGAGAATGTAAATTGAAATAATAGTATCTTCTTGCACAACTAGTTATAATAATGTACTTGCTGTGACCTAGATAAAATTCACTCAGAAGGTTGAGGTTTAAACGGTGTCTGCAGTTGATTAGGAAATGACAGAAGTGGAGAGTCTTGAATCTTGATTGCTAAATGTAGAGAAGGCTTAATCAGTTCCGCAAACTAGTGCTAGAAAACCATGATTTGTTTCTAGGATTATGGTTAAAATTTCCATAATAAGACCTGATTGGGAAATATCAATGAAGACACCTGAGATCCTGAGATCTCAGAATTTGGATGCATGAATAGACAAAGATATCCTTGATTCCTTGTAGATTGGGAATGTATTTTTGAAATCAGGCCTCGTCGTACGAGAATAGTATAGGTTTGTTGTGATTACTATTCTCTGAATTCAATGCACTTTGTTCTAAAACAAATATGAGAAGATAAGCTGTCATTTCCGAAATCAATACTTCATTACAAGCCTAACTATTCTTGAGAATACTGAATAAGTCCATATATCCATTAAAAGTGAAATCCCAACTTATCTTAAGTCAAATACCTTAACTTTGTCTTCCTATAACATATTGAAACAGACCCATGGCTCTTGCATTGCCAAGCTAGCACAAGCAATCTACCAAATTCAGCTGACAAGCTAAGACCTTGGATATATTGAAGGAAAGATGTAAAGAGGTTAAGAGGAGCTGAATAACACCCCCACTGCCACCCCCAGTTATTATTATTCTCGTTTAACTGAATTAAACAAGCATAATATGCCTAACGAACTTCCATGATTTAATTATGGCAACAGATGATCAATAAATTATCAGAATTTGATATTCAACCTTGTTAAGACCTATAAATTTGTCATGATCAGAGATCCATATTCCAAAATAGTCTTAAAAACTTGAGCACCAGAAATCCAATGCTGAACTCTGCTAAATGACCATCTAAAGAAAATTTAACTTCAACAATCAAGTTGTAGAGATATCTTTAGGATTTTATGTTCGGAAATTGATCGCATAGAACTCCTATTCAGGATTTTACAACATTACAGATAGCCCCTTTTCAGGGAGAATATAACATCAAAACGGAGTTCCCCCACGACAGAGAATGTGATCGATACAGGGTCCCCATCTGGGTATGAATAGGGAGCTCCATTTAGATAATTGGTCACATCAAATAAAGCTACCCTTCGCGGGACAATACAGAGCTCTCTTCAACAGATCAACACAGAACTCTGTAGGAGATTGATGGTATCAATCAGAGCTTCCTCCAGGAGATAGTACCTTCATTACCAACGACTAAAGAGAAGTAAAACCAGACTTGTTATGTATAGCCAAAATTAAGAGCCATCAGAATTAAGGAAAAACTAATTGAAAAAAATTTGTCATATAATTGTTTGATATAGTTAAATCATGACTTTGCAACAAATCCAAGACCTTGGATAATTGAAAATGAACAGTGCCTTTTAATTTGGCTTTCTTTCGTCTTTCGTATATTCACTCTCTACTTGGCCTAAGATTTATTACTATAAGGTTATGGTTTTTCCTTATAGATATAAAACGTGTATATATCAGTAAGCTTTGAATAGTCTTATGGCTCTTGAACATGTTCACAAATGGTGGCTATGAACTTTCTGACATAAAGTGTGAGATCAGAGTTTTTGTGGATGCGTACATATTTATTATCACAAACACATTTAGAACCTGTTTTGCCTGTTTTTGTTTCATATTCACGAACACTTTGCTGGTTGCAGATATGGCCTCCTAAAAGTGTCAAAGATTCTGGATCTCATCTTCATTCAAAGCTGAAGGAAGCAATTATGCTGGTAAAATCTTATTTTTTACCGAAGTACAGCAAACTCGCATCTTGTTTTATTTGTTCGAAACGTAATTATCAACTAAAACAACAAAATAATCCAAGCCTTATTTTCGATAAATTTGGGGATGGCCACATTACTTATTTTTTACTACTTCACTTGATTGCTATATCTACTCGAGCATCTATTGAAATCACTTCTTCACAACCATAATGGTGGGTCACTTTCCATTATTTTATCTCTATTTCTTATTTATTTACATAAATTGATGTTCAATATAAAGTGCTAAACTGCCTCGGGGTCATTCTGGCAAGATGCATTTTCTATTCGGATATTTGTACTTGCAGATTGTTTTTCTCTATTCTCCTTCCTCCTCTACTCGCTGGATGTGGTTATTAAATTGTTATGATGATTTTTGGCTGACAGTACATTATCACAGATGAGAAGGCTTAGGAACTCTTTACCTTTTTGAATGACCATCTAAACTAATTGAAGGAAATGTATTTGGTGAGAAATCTTGGGAAGTTCTGCGGGCTTAGCTAACAAAGGTTTTAGAAATTGAATTTTGTGCTGGCTAGGAATGAGAATTTTCCCAGACCATCCAGTTCACTTATTTTATTTGGCTATGGAAATGCTATCTCCAATGTAAAAGAAATGTGGATTGTAGCATTACTACAATAGATGTGTACGTCAGTTGTACTTATCGAAGAAAAAAGAAGAAAAGGAAAGAAACTGTGTACATCCACCGTAATGCATTGTGCCCCCTTTGGCTCTTTATTCAATATGCTGCACTTATGCTTTGTATGCTTGTCTTTCAAGTCAAGCTGAAAATTTGTATAGTTCTAATTTTGTATGATACTTCTAAAATCCAGAAAATTCTCTGACATCTGTGGTAATATTCCTGAAATTGTTACTTCAATTAGATCAGATGGGGTTTAGACAGAATTGAACAGACATATCTCCACGGATTTCTGTCCTCCCTTTTTTTCTTTCTTTCTCTTCAGCCAAGTCATTTTCTTTCCTTTCCCTGCTGGGTTCAAATATTGAGTACGAAGCCAGGTCTCTTCTGCTACAGCTGGTTAGGGACAGGGATATAAATATGGAGAGAAGTTTGTGTACGGCTTGGTCAATTAAGCAAATATAATCAGATCAATCTCTGAAAGATGGTTCTATATGTAATAGTTCAAGCAGAAAAAGTAATCGGGTATTCCTCTTGGGAATTATTATGGATGGAGTGATTCTGTACAACTTATTTACCAATTAATTGGTGTGCCATGTCACCGGTGCTTAGGAGATCATTTCTATATATATTTCTTGTTTGGATTAGTGGAATGGAATTTCATTCGAGGGATTGCACAGGGAAACAAGAGGTTTGTCGTGCTGAATTTCCAAACACGACTTGGTTTTTGTCAGTTTGGCTTCACTCCGTCTTCATGATGAAAGTCTTGTTTCAGTTTCCAAGTGAGAGTTCTGTTGTTGATTTTCTTTCTTGTTAAATCTTTAAGTACCCAAAAGCAGCTTCAATGAATGTACTCCTTTAGCATGTTGAGCCAAACTATGGTTGTAGATGTTCCAAAACAGTAGCTGTTAACCATACAAGTTCTGCTTGAAGGCTTCGATGGACCACATTTGATTTCTTTGTAAATTTCTTCTGCCTCTTGCTCTCGTGAATTTGTGTCCTCTAAATTCATCTTATGTGCTAGTGGGTGAATGTTTTCCTTTGCTTTTTCTTCATTCCCTCCCGTTGATTTCTCACTCTTTTCTTTTTCTGTTACTGTCCTTTTCCTTTTTGGTTGTATATGAAGGGTTGCAGGGAGGTGTTTCTTTCTCACCACTAAGAGGATAATTGCCTTGGTGATTTCTTATATTATATGACATCAATTCTTTTTGCAGACTGGCTTGGAGAAGAACTTGTTTGGGAATCATCCAGTTTCATTGCCCGGGACGGAGCCCCGAAGTCCTCCACCTGCTTTTGCTTCAGATCCACTGATGCATGGCTCTGCTGATGGAAAAGATGCAGCTTCTACCAGGACTGGTTCTACAAAACCTGCACAGTTGGAGATTGTGGAGATAGATGGGCCTGCCTCAGCAACGTCATCACTGTCTAATCATGAGCCCAGTTTCATGAAAAGCACAAGTCCTACTGCTGTAAGAATAATCTTTTATTTTTTCTATTTTTATTTTAACCATGTTCGCCTCAATATGCTACGTGATATGTTTTTGCATATATTTTCCTGATGTATTTGTACACAGCCTGTTGCCATGACACGAAAAAATGCTGTCCAAGTTGAGAGGCAAAATTCTGAAGCTTTATATTATGCTGATGATGAAGACGGGAACCGGAAGAAGTACACTCGAAGAGGTGGGTGAAGGTCATTCATTCTGTGTTCTTTTGATGGTGTTTCCTTTGGTTGCATTATTGCTAGTAGAAGAAAGACCAAAAACAGCATCAGCATCCTGTGATGGTTGAAATTCTTGTTTGCTGGCTCTATGCCACAATGTTTGTCACTGTAACAATTACCTGAGCTGTTATCCCTGATGTGTTTTGCTATGGCCCATGGCCAAGAGGGGTCGTTGGATGTGAGATAAGTTGCTAGGCTCAAATGGGTCCTAATCATCTCCAAATACGGTACTAAATGTTGAACTTTATGGCCATATATTATATACTCTTTATAAGGGATATGGAGCAACCGTACTATCCAGTTTTTGGGTCATAAATTAAACCTTATAGTAGGATAAGTGCCCAGTCATTTTCCACTCGCACCGTGACATAATGAATGCCATCCGTGGTATGGAGAGGTATAGCATGATTCTCATGACCCATTGCGTTCTGCGAATAATAGCATCTGATACCATGTGTTGTATGCCCCAGGCTTGAGTGGCTTATTGTATGGAAAATAGGACACTAAGCTCCCATTTGGCCCATGTTATTCCTCATTAAATTATAATTCATTTTTCTCTTTCTTGTCAAACACACATTCTTCTATAAAATAATATTATACGTAAATCAAAAAACTTTTCCTTCTTTTTTAACCGAACATTCTCCAAAAAATTACTATTCCTCTCATTATAACTTGGAATAATTGGGGCCAAATGGGCGCTAAATGACGTGTTAAATTCACTGCCCAAAATTGGGAAGAAATGTTGTCCAACCTTGATTTATATGCAACCTTATAAACAGTTCTCAAACTTCATGTTCAGCCAGTGTAATAACTAAGTTGGGTTCTCATATTTTTTAAATTTCATGTTAGAAAATTGATTTTGTAATGATTGCCTTTTTTGTACTATAGATATAGATGCTATTTCATGATTTTTTTTTCTTTTTTTCTTTCACAACTTTGTAAAATGAACTTGCTGATCTCAATTTCAGGTCCATTCCGCCATAAGCTTCTTAGGTCATTGCTACCTTTCTGGTCTAGTGCATTGCCAACTCTACCAGTAACTGCACCACCGCGAAAAGACTCATCAAATGCAGATGAAGTACCCGAAGGTCGCGCAAGACATCATAGATCTTCAAGGATGGATCCAAGGAAACTCCTCCTAGTTATAGCTATCATGTAATCTATGCCTTTCCTTTGTTTTCCCTTAGCCGTTTCTCTTTTATATTCTTCTTTTAAGCTTCTTTGCATGGTTAAGTGAATTTGAGAAATGGTTATGTGCAATTGGCTTGCTGGGTAAAGGATGATCCTAAAAGAAATGAAAATTTGATTGCAAATGTGATATGTCTATCGCTGAATGCTGGGGGTGACTTGATCAAATTTTATAGTTAAACCACAAAATGTCATGGGGATTCCAAAATAGAGATCGAGTCTTGCAGTTGCTAGTTTTCTCTCATTCAATTCTTTTATGAGCATCAAGTCGACTTAACATCTTCCCTCCTTTTCTTGTGCAGGGCTTGCATGGCAACAATGGGTATTCTGTATTACAGAATTGCACAACGAGGTCTGGATGAAGCATTGCCTGATGAAGAACAGCAGTAATCAATCTTGATAAACCCGTGTTTGATGGCTGCAGGAATCGTAGCATATTATTCTGCTTTGCTGCTTGTTTGTTATTCTGATCTCCCTTCAGGCAAGTATGGCTGTTTTTGTGTTGAACACATCTGTTTTCTGGAGCTAGATGTTACCTACCCTACTGTCCATTAGATATCCTACTTTTCTCTTTGTTCTTCTTTTAACTTTTTTTTTTCTTGCTACGTTTTAGATTTAAACTGGAATGTAAGATTTTGAAGAAATTCCTTATTCTTCACATTTATCCGGAATTGCTATTTTTTTCTAAATTTCTTCTTCCTTTTCGCTTTTTTCCTTTCAATGCCTAGGAGATAAACCTTACAGTGGCATCAACTCGAGTCTTTTGAAAGATGCAAGTTAAGAATGTTCACTTCAACATATCACAAAGAAAGTAAGGAAAGACCTTTCTTTTTACAGTTAGAACGAACTACTTATCTCGATATCCTCCCAATCGAAATAAAGACGTGTTCCCAACTTCGAATTCAGATAGTAAAATATAATTTCTTCATTTGATTGTTGGAAAGGGAATTAGAATTAACAGAATAGTGGACAAAAAAAATAAATAAATTATAAAGTTAGGTTAAAGCCTACCATTGACTTTTATTAAAATAATTAAAGCCAACAATCAAGTTATTTTTGGTTGGAACAGGTAACTAAGTTATTTTTAAAGTTAAGCAAATCGGTGTTTTACTACCAATCACAAGTTTCATTTTGGACGCAGTATGAATACTGGAAATTATGATCAAGGATTCCTTTATCAACCGCCATCTACTTCAGAAGTTTCTGAAAATTTTGATCCAAACTGAGTGTCAAAATGTGAAATAGTGCCATGCACATCATATAAGGAAGCAATGCCATTTCTTTAATGGTGTTTTTGCTAAGAGGGGGAAAAAGAAAACGCTAGAGGAAGGGGTTGAACCTTCGACCTTGTGGTTAACAGCCACACGCTCTAACCAACTGAGCTACTCCAGCTTGCCTGCTACACGTAATTATTATTTTATAATATCTTAAAAAGTGAGAATTTCCTAAAATGTTGAGAACTGTTTTAAAATAATTGTTCGGTGTTTTAGTTTCATGTTTAAATATTTATTACAATCAAATTTATTATCTATAAAACGACCAATGTTATAAGTGAAACTAGATTAGCAGTTCAATGGAAAAATCAGAATGTAACCTAAAATTGATCAAATTTTATAGTAAAAATTCTTCCGAACAAGAGATGTTTGATGCTTTTGAATTCATTGTATTAATTCCACTTCCTACTCGCTCCTATTAAACGAGAAAGAAGGAAAAACGATGTTAAGACTTGAGCTTAACCCTATTATAAAATATCATAAAATCGTAATATTTGCTCATTATAAAATAAACTCAGTCCATGTTTTGTCTATATAATCATTTTCAAACATACATTCACATAATAAAATATTCTATATGTAAATTCAAAACTTTTCCATACTTTTTAATTACACATTCTCAAAAAATCACTATTTAAAATAATTAAAAAAAAAAATTGCCACCAAACAGGGGCTTATTTTTATCTCATGTGGCTTTCCTCCATGTTGGAGATGTCCAAGATCAAGGGATGGCAAAATATCCTCTTCGAACCTGCCCTGCCCTGCCCTGATCTATTTTTAATTTTTAATTGTATTTAAAATGTAAATGAGTAAGAGCATATGGATTCTTGGAATATAGATTATAGTAAAATAAATTTTAATATATATTAGATAAATATAGATTATAGATTACAGATAGAATATAGACACAGATTATAAATTAAATTATATATTAAGTCAATGCTAGCTTCTAATAAGATTGTTCTTTTATTTCCCGGTTTTCTTATATTGGGAATTTTCTCAATGTTAATTAGAATATTAGAAATCAAATTCTTGATTTTACAAACCAGACTCTCCAAATAAATTTTAGTAATGATTTTGACAATTTTAAGGTCAATAAAAACTTGGTATAAAAAGATGTGAGGACTCGAAGTTTTTGCATTTCGAATTGTTTCTTATTTTTTTATCACACGTTAAACCCCGTTTCGTGCTTCTTAATGTCTTGCTTTTTTAGTTCAACTTTGGAAAAAATTTATGGTTGGTTCTAACAAAAAAAATTATTTGTAGATTGCTTGGCTCTAGGAGAATTTTGTGACACGGATTTTGTTGGAATTTTATATCGAATGATTATTTAAGTGGATCAATTTTAAATGATTATTTAAGTGAAATTCATTATTTGTTGAATGAGAAATTAAACCAATTTAAGCTGTTTAAATAATTGAATTTGTTGGAAAATCATGTAGAATATTATGGAATATTTTTGAAAATATTTGAATGGAACGGTGTGTCATTTCATATGGAAAATCATGATTTTTATTATGATTATTTTTTAATGGGCAAGTCTTTTCAAGTATAGAAATAAATTTCAAGAAACGTGTCCTTTTGTATGGTTGTATATTTTGAGACAAACCTTTCCAACTATTATATATAGATTCCATACGTTTGGATTTTATTCGTTTAATTCATAATTCCATATCATTTCTCTTGATTGTATTGCAGAAAAACACTTTACAAAAGTGATTTTTTCTTGCATAAAATCATGGTTTGGTAGAGAGAGAATTCCGTTAAGGGTTCGTTGGTCTACGTAAATTGAAGTGCTCCTATTGCGAGACGTGATTTTTGTATTTTTGGAGATGATTACCGAAAACAGTTGCACCGATGCATGGCAAATTCATCTTAAAGGTAAAGTGTCAAACATTTGCCTTGGCCAATCCCATCACTTGCATTTCCTTGTTTCATTTCCCGATTTCTTTCAATTTTGTCTTGATTTCAGAAAAATGATTTAACTCTCTTTTGTTTTTATTGAAATGTTTGAATTAAAAAATGAAATGTTTTTTGTTGAAGAATGAAAATGATTAAATCAGTTATTATCTATTCGACTTCGGTAATTATCATTTCGTCCTCTCAAATCCTATTTTGGTAAGTCGGAACCATGTTTGATTTCACGCACGTAAAATGTACGTTTTGAGAATTTATTCATGCACGTTATCGGTGTAATATTTGCCCTATCAGTGCCATAATATAAAAGGGGCATGTGCTTCAATCTGCGAAGAAGAATTTAGAAAACTTTATTTCTTCTCAATGTCTAGAAGGATCCTATTTGTAGATAGGGGTGGGGGTGGGCGTGGGTTGGGTTGGGTCGGGTCAGTTTTTTCTCCAACCCAACATGATCGGTTTGGCATAAACTCAACCCAACCCAACCCATGTAAAAATTGAAACCCAACCCAACCAAATGTCGATCGGGTTGGGTTGGGTTGGGTTGGTCGGGTTGGGAGCTCAACATGAGCTCCATGGAAATGACTTAATCCAAGTATAGGGTTTTACTTTTATCGTTCTTGGACAAATTTTTTTTTAAAAAACTTTCGGGTCGGGTTGGGCGGTTTTTGTCGGGTTGGGTGGGTTAACCCATAACCCGACCCAACCCGACCCAATTAACCTTGCCAACCAACCCAACCCATAAAAAATGGCCAAAAAACCGACCCAACCCGGTCGGGTCGGTCGGGTGCGGGCGGGTTTTGCCCACCCCTATCAGAATTGTAGATGCAAACATTTTTGGTCACTAAATAGATATTATCATCATTATAAGAGTTGGACTTCTCTAAAAGTTCTTGAGAATAACGATATTAAGATATTGATTTAAATAAAAATGGGTAATTATTATTTTTTATTTTTTGGTATATAGTGGTCTCTAATTTTTTTTTTCTTTGTTCTTTAGAAACGTGTTCAGTAGTTAGCTGGTGGCCGTATTGAAAATGATACAACCCTTGAGGGCATAATGTATAACTAGAAAAAAAAATGAAGGGTAATGTGAAAGCATATAACAAAGAATATTTGATTTCCCTATTTTTTTTTTTTGAATGGTTCCAAGTGGCAAAGCTAATGGCCGGGGGAGTAATATCGATATTTAGTTGTATTTTAAAGTAAACTACATATTTTTCAAGTGTCCAAGAATTGCTCGAGTAAATTCATGACCGAAAGAGGGTGCATCTTAAGATCGGATGTGTATCCTCAATCCTTTCAAGGATACTCATCCTTTAAAACTCGGTTCGGGTATTTAATCGAAAAAGGTAAAAACTCAAATCAGTACCAATTCTTAATATAACACACACTATGAAAGTTTTACATAGAAATTTCAATTTTTCTCATCAATATAAGTTTATTACAGATTGTACAGTAAACAAGTACTTAATTGAAGCAAAAGGGACAGCAGAATTATTCACCTACTGGAACTTCCAAAATTAATGACTTTATCTCCCTTATATTACAGCAAAACTGTTCTTCATCGACAGAAAATTGGGGTACATCAATTCCCATCAAAAGGAATAAACCAATATACATGTGATACTATTATGAGATACTTCTCAAAACCCCTTGGTTCAAATGCCACACTGATGGTCATAATTGTTTTTTGGTTTTTTCATGACCGAAAGAGGGAGCATCTTAAGATCATCTCCAAATTTTGGCAGACTACCATTCCGTCATGTAACTTACTCCAGAGGTCTTTCCATGGTCAAGTGCAACTCTGAGAGCTGACTCGTTAGTTCCATTCATAGACTCGGCCTGAAACATGACAATATTAACTTCAATCAAATCAATCTCTAATAAATCACAAGAACAACATAAATTCATTTCCGATGGGTAGAACATGACACTGCAGCTGTGGTGTAAGCTTGCAGTCAGTATTCTAAATAAGGAACTGTTCAAAACATGTACAAAGCATCATACCATATCAAAATCAAATTACGGTGGTAGTTAATAAATTTGCATATAAAGAGCAACAACAGAATTCCATATTGTAATCGCATCCAATCAAAAATCTAAGAACAAGGATAAAAAAATTTCAAAATATAACTGGCAGATACAATAGAATGCCCACAATAGCTGCAAAGACAATGGTAGGAACCTGATTTGAATATGTAAAATAACTGTAACAATTGAAAGGAAATTGCAAAGAAATTACAATGAATAATGAAAAAGAATTACAGCAAATTGGCCAGCTTCATGGTCATCTTAGATTCTGGACCTAAAATAAAATTATAGGTAAAGGAGCAAGATGGAATCAGCTTCCTACACATAAATGTAGAGTACATGCCACAAGGGAAAAATTGTATTTACAATGAAAGATAACACATTGTTCAAACTTCTTGGATGTCATAACTCAAAAGTGCAAATATGTTTTGCCAGAGTGAGTGCTGATATTGTTAGAACAAAAAAAATAAGCACCCACAAGCTGCAGCAATGGAAACTTCCCGTGTTATTTTCAAAAAGGAATACACCAGAGAAGATGCACATATAAGTATCAGAAACTAAATATGGTAACTTACACAAAATTAATGATCTTGATAGTTCATTCTCTTTGAATTAGGAAAGTTTATAAGATCTATCAAACTTCTGCAGAATCACTGGACAATTTTACAATCCTGTATGGTGATCACAGGGCCAGCATTCAGAGGAAGCAGGCTCCAATAAGAACCAACATTATCAATACAACAACTATGCCATTTGATTCTATAAGAACCCATGGGAAAAGAAGAAATATCAAACAAGCAAGTAGAGAACCCTTGGCCTCGTGTGTTCAGTTCAAAATGCACATACTGATTCACCATAACATCACCGTTTTTATCTCTGCAATGCATTCTACAACTCCTTGTAGATCCAGTAACATAGCCCACTAGCTGTTCGTTCAAGTCCACCAAATCATCAATTCCCCCATCTTGGCTACCCAAGTGGTTTTGCCCTTTATTCTCTCCCATTTCTGTTTTCTTCAGAGAAGATGATCTACAACTAAGAATGCACAACAATTTGGTAAGCCGCAAAGGTGGACCTGCTGGCATGTTTCTCAATTGAAGGCACAAACTCAGTGAGATGGGGGAACCTGAGAAAACAGATACCCCATCCACATGTTCACCATCTTCATTCATCACGAAAAGCTCAGAGGTAACACTAGGCCTAAAAATAATGTCAGCTTCAAATATTAGAATAATATCAAAAGTGGGTAATCCAAAACATCAACACTCAGTTTAAAGTTAGGACACTCAATGAAATGCAATAAAGTCTACATGTGTAGCCACAAGCCATAGAACTATGAATTCGTGATCAGAGTCATCATAAAATTTGCCGCTTATAACAATGAGAACGTGGATGATTGTGGCCATCTAACTTGCAGGAAGAATATAAAATCTGCCACTTAAAAGGATATAAGTGACATTAATGCTTTATCCTAAATGTGTAGGAAGAACATAAAAAATTTTAAAGAATAAAAATATGATACATCAGGGATTCAAATCTATATAAAAGGCTTTATTCAACATACCTTACTTGAAAAAAGTGCTTGGGAGTCCTGAATGGTATCAAAATACATTGTGAAATAATGTTCAACAAAAGCTGCGAACCATCATTTATAGTTTGAGACATGCTTTCACCCCCTTCCATCTGGCTTGCCTCATTTTGGTAGGCAACAATACTCAAAATGGCATAATCACAGAGTTTGAGCATAACTCTTGTTTCGTAACTGTCTGAAATCCGATTTCTCAACCGTGGTGAAAAACAGCTCCCGAACTTTCCAAAAGACTTCATAAGAAACAGGAGACTATTCCTGGTTGCACTGTCTATTTGCCTCAATCTTCCAACTAAATCTTCTAGTAGCATAGCATGGAAAGACTCCTTAAGGTATTCAGAGTTTAAAGTTCTATAATTCTCTGAATACTGCAAGTTTGGGATGAGAAAGACAAAACCAGCACTGAAGGCCATCAATGAACAACTCAATGCAAGTGCCGAAACAATAATCACACTTTGTCTGTCCATGCCAATGGAAGATGTTACAAATAGATCAAATTCTCTTGTTAATTTATTCATTCGGCAAGAGACCTCTGTGAAAGAATCAACCAAGGAACTGAGTCTTTGGAAAAAACTCAAGCCTGAAACTGGATCTGTTCTCTCCCCTTCTCCTGAGGGGCTACTGCTATATTGAACAAGTGAAATTGTATTCAATAGCTTCATTATATCTACTACAGATGACAGGAGCTTTGCTCTAAGGGACAAAAACCATCTTTGGAAACCGAACAAAAGACCCAAACCAGTCTCTCTAAGTGTTTCCTCTGCAGAGCAAAGAATACTACAAGCACTGATAAGATTTTCAATGTAGTTACACTTGTTGATTTTCAAGCAAATGCCTTCTCTTTTACCTCCATTAGGTTCGGAAGGGACAAATGGATCTCCTTTAACAGTAGAATGGTTTAGGATAGAAGGGTCTTGGTCGCGTATGAAGAACAACTGAATCTGCTTTTCACTGTGTGAGAACTGAGCCAAGGATTTCAACCAGTGGGAACAGGCAGTAGATTTAACTGTGGTGTGGATATGCTCAAAAATGAAAGCAGCTGTAGACCATGCTCCCTGATAGACTGCAAGTTTTCCAGCTTTATAAGATGACCAATAACTTTTTCCCCCCAACATCTTCTTTGCACAGTCAAGAGTAAGGATATCAAGCCGAATAATGGAATTAACACAAGAAAGAGTAAAGTTTTTATCAAGACTCATCAATTCCTGTTTCTCACCACACATGGAACTATGGATGGCACAGAAGTGTAATAAGAGGCAGTAGATCGTATGGATATAGTTATCAAAAGAGGTGCACTCGCGTACATGTTCTATCTGACGCTTCAACCCACTAAAAACTTGGCTTGTTCCAGCATCAGTTTCATCTAGGTTTTGTACACAAACAACCACAACTTTGGATACATAGAGCATGAGTTTTGAATTGAAAAATGTTTTGCTCCCTCTGACAAACTCTGTGACATCATGACTTGGCAAGTCAGTTTTCTCTATCCTCACAACTTTGTCCAGTTCCTTGATCAGATTATCTATAAATATGAAGATTTTATTTGGCACCAAGCAACGAAGATATGAATGATTTTCAACCAGGTTAACTAAAATGTTAAGTAAGCTTTTAAACTCAAGCTCCATATTTTTAAACTCAAGCTCCGTATCCAAGTCAGGCTGATGACCATCCATCTCCAACCTTACTGGCAAAGAGATCTGATCTAAAACAAATGAAATCACCTGGGATGCTAGAGTTGAACCGATTTCACTTGAGACTATATCTTCTCTTCCCAGAATCTTGTCAGAGAGATCGGCTAGGATCCTAAAGGCCAAGACTCTCTTGGACTTGGAGGAAGACCGTTCTATATTCTCAACAATTGTCAACAAGCTTGGAAAAATTTCAAGCATCTCCATGCAAGGAATTATGGATGAATCATACATAAGGATCTGCAAAGTGCCAATGTCAGAATTGCTAAGAAAACAGTGTGTTCATGAACTCAAGAAAGTTAACATGGGAAACACCTTACGCAAGATTTCTAAAGCTTCAAATTGGAGTGCTTGTGAAATTTCAGATCTATTCATAATAATAAATAATTTATGGATGACGTCCCTGGCTGACGGAAAATCACAAACCCCCTTTGCTAATGTGAAATTAAGACATCTTAATGTAGTAGCTTGGAAATCCAAAGATCTCTCTTCACTTACAAACAATGTAAGCAATTCTATCTGCAACAAAAAGCAAGAAATAGATATTAGTAATTTTGAAAAAAGGGTTATGCTACATGTACATAATTTTTTACCTAATCTTTTACACCCCACTCACATTTGGAGGTGGGGACCACGAGCCGCAATATTTAAAAAACACATGGGACCCGCCTTTTTGTGAGGGGAGGGACACCATTCGGTATCCCTCCCCTCGGTACACCAAGTTTAATTCTTGAAAAAATGTGTCAAGAAAGGACAAAAATTTTTACAAAAAATAAAAAATACTATCTACAAAGAATTCACCACATCCGAGAGCAAATTTTCCTATCAAAATTAGCTGGTTAGACGGAGATCACGATGGAGACTGCATTGAAGATTTCCGAAGGATACACACTCATTTTAGCCAGAAACGAAAATAGATCATGATTCATTTTGACTAAGTTCTTGTACTTTAATTTATAGGGTAAGTAGATAAGCAAGGTGGATACCTGTACAGATGTTAGAAGCGTCCACTTAGAGGCAATTTTAGAAAGTGAAATCAGCATCACAGCAGAGAAATCGTCTTCTAAAGAATCCTTTAGCAGCTTTAAACCTGTCTGCGATAACATTAAGAGCTGCAATATAACCTTGTGGCTCTAACTGCATACATGCTCAGGGTTTATGTCCTGAGTAGGCATATTCTTTTAGATGTAGAAACAATATGCTTTTTACATTTACCATGGGACATCTTCATTTCGTTAAAGATTTGAGTCAAAGCACATAATATTTTATATTGATGTCGCATGAACTCTGCAAGATGCCTAACAAAAATAATTTGAGTGCTCTCTATCTATATACCCTCTAAAGAGACTTTTTTTTTTCAAAAAAACAGGACAATAGCATGATAATATGTAGATTGAGTGTACCAGCTTGGGAAGGAATAAACTAAAAGTAGGCAGAATGCTGAACCTTATATGCTTTATCTGCAAGTGACAATGGGCACCATAGTTTAGCAAAAGCTTTCACTCCTGCTAACCTTAAAGCTCCTGGAATCTCCAACGATATCACCATCCTGGTCAGCATCTCCAAGAAAACATTAGCGAAGTCATCTGACAATTCACATATGCATCCTGCAGCAAACAATGAGGCCTTCACCTGCATATAATTGCAGAATGTAGATTAAGTTAATAATGAAGAAAAAAGAGGAACCAATTGATGTGAGCATGGGAGGGCACATATTAATGACACATTTTTCATTACAGAAGCAAGATAAATTATCGTAGGGAAATTAAGAAAAAGATAAGGGAAAAACAGTAGGATTTATTAAAAATAAAAATCCAAGGGAAATCGGTTTTCTCAACTATTTATTTCCTTTTCTTTTCCTGAATGAATGCAAAATTCAGAGAAACCAATTACATACACAGAGATCAACGTGGAGTTGTGGCATGAATATTTGGTCCAGAAAGTGGGCAATCAAAATTATAATACACATCAAAAAAATTTGTGCTGTCCATATTACTTCTCAAGGTCTGCTTAGAACGACACAGTAGAAATGAATCACAATATCACATCCATATATCAATACAATAAATTTCAATGTTCACGTAATGTAAATAAAATGAATTTTTCTGAAGTAACCTAACCACATACTAATGGATTCCTACATAGATTAGTAAAACTCTTAATACATGGATTAAAAACTAAAATAACTTAAATTGTACTTAAAATTTTACCTCATGAGCATCACCAGAAACCAAACTCGATAGCACAATGTACCGTATATCGGCAACATCTTTCGCAAAATCTGCCCAGCAACCAAACAAAATCAAAGCCATCGATCTTTCTTCTACATCCCCAGTGTCAAACACTACCTTTACTCTTCTCAACAATTCCATGTAGTTATCTAATTTACCCTTGCTCAAAATCCTACAATCATCATCCTTAACACCACTTCTCCTCCTTTTCCGTCGCAGGGACAGAAAAATCTTTACTATGCAACTTTTAATATTTTTATCTCCTAACCTAAATGCATCCGCCAAACGCAGAAAAATCGCATTCAAAAAAAGCTTATCTTCGCCAGGAATTAAGCTGAAAATTTTGTATTCTGCAACTTTAAGCTTTGAATCCCTACTCCACCATTCAATCCTGGAACCTATGTCTTTTATGGCTTCAATTGATTTACCTGCATAAATTCAATTATTATTAAAAAAAAAAAAGATAGGAAATCCAAATTTACTAGAAAGAAATCCGTTAAAAAAAAAAAAAATTCAATAGTTACCGGGTTTTTTGGAACGGAGACTCTTGTCAAGCTCAATACTCCAGTCCATGGCGCAAGCTGCTGGAATTTTGTCCATATCTGTGTCACATTTGGTACCCGAGATGAGAGTTAATTAAATGATCAATCATTAATATTTACCTTCATTACCACTTACTCACCCAGAATTAAAAAGTTACACATTGCTCACTCACATTTAAACAAGGTTACTCATCCATCACCCTTATCAATTCCGTTAGTCTACTTGGTCCGAAAATTCCACATGACATATAGAAATCCTACGTGGCCACTAGCACTAATCAAAATGACGACTAGACAAAATAAAATCAATTCAAAAGTGTAATCTCTTAAGATAGGAAGAATCGTTCTTTTTCTTTTCCATGTCCATCCATTTCTAAATTTCCCCAATCTTCACAGCCAAATCGAAATCAATTTCTTCCCCCCAATTCATTACCAAATCAGCTTCTCATCAATTGAATCCGAAATCAAGAAACAATATCTCCTCCCCAAGTTTGTTGTGAAAATGAGACAAACCTTTTACTTACTGGAATTCATCTGTTAAAAAACGACAGCTATGTAACAGAAGGATGCCCTGAAAGAAAGTTGACGACATGAGCGAAATCTTATGAATTTGAAGAAGCCAGTAGGAAAGCTTCAATTGTAGGAGGAAGAAAATCCAAGGAAAGTAAGTTATTTGATAAGAAAATTTGATATACAGGATGCAGGGTCACAAACATTGAGTCTCTTGATCTCGCCAAACTTGCTGAGCTCTTCAAATATATCCTCATAAAAATCCTCAAAATGCTCTTGGGGTCAATGATCGACGTCAAGGGTTATCATGTCCGGTTGTGGTACATATTGGTGAGAATGAGTGTGGGGAGATCGTGGGCGCCAATCTTGAAGTAAAATGGGCAGTTAACCCTATCCTTCTCCGTTCCAAAAATGGGGGCAAAGTGCTTTGCCATTTTTGCTTATTGATTCAATTGAGTACTGATTATTACTCATCTAGGGTTTTATGGGTTGATGGCTGAAATGGAGAAATGGCCGTATTGAAATTAGGGACAAATTAGATAAATGAAAAACCCAATTTTTCAAGAGTCTAATTTTTCCAAGCTGTCAATTTTTAACGATTATTGTGCCTAGGTGGATGGATGAAATTGATATGATGAGTAACTTTGTTTAAATATGAGTAAATAATGAGTAACTTTTTAATTTTGAGTGAGCAAGTGGTAACTCAAGTTAAATGTTAATGTTTTGAGGAGAGGATTAAACTTAACAATTATCATTTTGGAAAAACAAAAATTAGAGTAATACCGAAGGCGCCGGATTTTGTCTTCTTCAGCACAGGGAAAAGCATCAAGACTTTTTACTGTTTGCATCCCCCATAATTTATTGCCCTTTAATCTATTTCTACTCTAATTTGCCCCCAGATCGAATAATTACTAAATTAATCGTTCACTGCATACAAACAGTACTCGATAAACAAACATATAATGTAATTGTAACACGAAGATGAAATTTTACAGGCATATTTCACTTCTTCCTACAAGAATGAATATATAGATATCTATTATCTGTGTTCTCAAAGAAATTATTACCTGGAGAGGGAGATAAACAGATTCTGAGATTCCTGTCCAAGACAATTTGGAGCAAGAGCAAAAACCAGGACGGCCAAACAGTTTACACAGAGCGATCCCAAATCCCAATTATGCTTTGCTAATTTAAAAAGAAAAAAAAAATTATTTACAACTAAAAAGGGCATCATATATCACCGTCGGGGGGGGGGGGGGGGGGG
>CAIGRT010217922.1:0-16643 GCA_903798405.1 Fraxinus platypoda
CTTTTTCCTTCGCTTAGATTTTATCTCACTGGGTTTTCCTAGGAAGGTTTTAATGAGGCATCATTTATCTTTAATACTCCAAAACAACTGTACTATTTTTCCTTCGTTTGATCTTTTTTGTCCCATTGAGTTTTTATCAAACAAGGAATTCGAATATTATAAAAAATATATAGAGACGAAAATTAAATATGAAAAAAAAATTAAAATATTTATAGCTCTCAACTCGGCGATAAATAGATATGCCAAGGCATGGAAAATAATAATAACCCAAAAAGAGAACCAAATGAAGTGACCAGATACATAGAGTTCTACATCTCTACAAACTTTTATTGCACTTGATGGCAAGTTCCTCCACCTAGCTTTTATGAATTTGATAAATTGAAATTGATTGTAAAGTTATCAAGGTCAGCAATACATATGACTACACCTCTCTATCAGCATTTACTATCTTTCTTGGTGAGCAAAGGATTGTAGTCCGCTCCTTTATAGAAATCGAGTTTTGTACATTATCTTAACTAGTTGATTCGTAACTCGTTTCCAAAACTAGACATGTCTCTCGGGCTCCTAAGAACAGCACTATGAGTACAGAGAAAATCAACAGAAGGTTTTCATTGGAAGAAAAAAAAAAAAAAGGCAAATAGGGTACTGCCACATCAGCACCCTGTTCAAATTCTGTAGAAAAACCTTGTACCTGCATCTTTATTGGGCTCCTAAGCTACAGTGTGACAATCTTGGTGCAACATATTCGTTCATCAATAATGCTATAGCATTCCCTCTTTAATCACCTTGCTCTTGGCACCACATTACAATTCAATGGCAAAAATAAATAATATATCGAGGTTAAAAAATAAATAATATGTTATCTTTAAGAGTAAGTTGTATTGTACTTCAAAATAAATAATTTTCTTTTAATTGTAAATAAGAAGAAGGTAATCCATTCAAACATGTTTAAAAAAAAAAAATTACTTATAAGTAAGTTTGACTTTTAAGCTAATATCAACATGAAAAATGCTGCTTTATCAGAACTGTTCATTGCCAGAACTTCTACAGATACTCACATGCATGTGGGTCCCACCTAAATAAAATATTAATAAAAAATGTGGGCCTCATATATTTGTCTCTTTTCTGGATTTTTTCGTTTATGTGAGTGTAGAATTGTTCTATAAACATGCTCTTACACAAAACAAAACAAAAACTCTTTCAGACAATAAAGTTGTAGCCTACATGGGACAGGGACATTTATTAGAGACTACACAATTTTTAAGGGTATGGTCTAATTCTAGGCACATAATCCACATTTCAAAAAAGAAAAAGAAAAATATGGCCTCTAACGTATTGATAACGAAAATAAATTCTAATTTATTAGAGGACTAATCCAGCATAATGATTTGTGATTTAGTCAAATAAGTCAATTGCATAATTTGCATTGAAATCGGAACCAAAAAGATAACGACATTGAATTATAAATTTATAATCAGTTTCAGATACTGTGAATTGACAAATTAATGAAAGTTTAAGAAAATTGGGAATAATTCTCTACTTGAAAATAAACCATATACAAATCCATCCAAGAATCACCCAAATCTAGACCAAAAAAAAAAAAACAAAAAGACCCAAAAAAAAAAAATGCAACTAAAAATTCACTGGACCCGGGGTCACTGGGCTAGGAGGACTGACTGCTGGTGGCGGCACTACTGATGGCGGAGGCGGCGGCAAAGACACTGCTGGCGGCTGTGGTGGAGGAAGTGGAGGAGGAGGAGATACAGATGGATTAGGAACATTTTGGCCAGGACTATCACTAGGTGGTGGTGGTGGTGGTGGAGATATGGGATTGGGAACATTTGGGCTAGGATTATCACCTGGTGGCTGCAGCGGCGGTGGTGGAGGGAAGATTACTGGGGCGGTGGATTGTAGACAAGATTCATCTGTACATTTTTGGGTATTGTGATGAATTGCATGCTTGAGTAACCCAAATCCCAAGACAAGACCAGTCACTACCACCACTGTCACAATGAAGATGAAGATCTTGGTTGCCTTCCCCACATAGCACATCATTTTTTTTTCTAACTTTTTTTTTTTCTCTCTGGCTTAGAATTGATGAAATGAATCAGATAATACTTTTTGATGGGGTTGGTGGGTTTTTACTCTCTTTGTACTATGTTGTTTTTTTCCCCCCTCCTTTCTATGATTTCTTGTCATTTATTTTTATTTTTTTGGGGTGCCAAGGACAATGAGGGACTGAGAGTTTTGCACTTGGACTTTTGGATTTTGGGGGAGAGTTGGATTGGGGATGGGGTTAGCAGTTGGGGAAGTAAATAGGGCAAATTTCATTAAATTGCAAGTTTTACCACTCTTATCACATTTCGTAAGATATTACCTACAAAGTCGATGGAAATTATTTAGTTATGTCGTAACTAATCTTTCACGTAATTGTTTCTAGAAATCCTAGAAATGCAAATGGTATAATGGGAATTATGGTAATGGCCTTATACTGAAAGTTTAAAACATACATTTTTTAACAATATGACGTGGTATAGTGGTAAGTTGGCATGTCACATAATGACTGTGTAAAATATATGTTTGTTCAATTAAGTAATTTTCTTCAATTTAGGAACAACATGTGACAAAGTGGTGAAACGTGACATTTAATTAAGTTCAGTTACAAAATTAAAAATAAACTGAAATTTAATGAGACCCAATTGAGATAAATTAAAGTTTAGTGACCTAATTGAAATTTCATTAAAAGTTCAGTGACTGTAAATGAAATTTCCCCGGGGACTGTCAGTTTGCACTTGGATTTTGATATTTCTAGGGTGGAATGTGAGAGGTAGTTGGGGAAGTAAATTGCTGAGTCGCGTGAAGCCAAGTAAAGGGGAAAAAAAATAATAAATGACAGGTATTTGTCTGCTTAATTGTTGCTCATTCAATCACTTGTGATGCGTGAAAATTCGTGTAATTGATTGTTTAAAAACGATGCATGAAATGTTGTCATTTCGCAGTAGAATAAAGCTTCTTGTACATTTCATAGATGACAATCTGGATAACATTGTGTACAAATTCAAAAATGAATAGGCGGGAAAGTGTGTTTTGTTTTAAAATTGGCCACTTGTGCTGCGACACGTGACACAATATCAAATTTGATGTCAAAAAAAGTGTACATGTAGCATGATTGGTTAACAGAATCATAAATCCTGCCACCTACAACCTGACGTCTGGGCCCCTGTTGCGCTTTGTGGGCGATGGAGACTTAGCATTTTNAAACTTGATGTCAAAAAAAGTGTACGTATAACATAATTGTTCCCAATAATATTTAACGTACATGTAGCAATTTTATTACTCATTAGCCGCCAGTGAAATTTAATTTAATTTTGAGAATATGTACTTTGCAGAGGAGACTTTTGACTAAATTTGAATTGCATGTGATGAGTTGAAATGGCCACCTTTTCTCCTTTTCTTTCTTTTTGTTTATTTTTATTGGTTTAATTATGTTAATGATTATTGAAGCTAATTCTTACTAGTTAATCAAATTTCTAACGATTAGTCATTCGTAAGAAAAATATTAAATCTTTTATCGCACGATTAAGTATGAATGTATCATCAAACTAGATTTTTTATTACATCAATCGATAAAAGTGGAGAGTTAAAAATTAAAGATTAAGTCCTTATTTTGTAGAAATTAAAATCAGATTTTTAGTAGATTTTGATAAAAGATGATTAAATATGTGGTTAAAATTAATTGTTGACTTTAAATTAAATTTAAATATGAATTTTAAGCTCCACCAAGCTGGGCTAAGATTAGAAAACATAACGTATATTTAGTTTTGGTATGATTTTTTATTTAAATTGTATGATAAAGCCTATATTTGGTTTGGATTAAAATTCAATTAAAATTTTAAGTTAAAATCAACAATTAATTTTAATAAGACATTTCATGTAATCTATAATTTTTTAACCACACATTTCATCGCTTATATCAAAAATTTATTAAAATTTTGATTTTAATCTATATCAAATATGAGCAAAATCGCCATTTTCTTTTTAACAACAATTTTACTGACTTGACATAATAAATAATGTCATTTGACGATGCGACGACGTTTTATAGTGTTACATAAGATTTAATGTTAAACTTTTTTGATCAAATAACCATGAATATAATAATAAAAAATTCAAGCGACATGAACAAATAATTTTAGGTCGTGTTTGTCATCGTTCAAAAAATTAAATTGTTTGCTACAGTATCATTTCTTCACTACGCATTCACACAATAAAACATTCTACATAAAAACTAATAAAGTTTTCTTACTTTTTAATCACACATTCTCCAAAAAAATACTATTTCATAACTCATTATTCTCAAATAAGTTCTATCGAACAAGCACTTAATAAAAATTGACGTAATTACCCAAAAATTAAGCCAAGGAAATAAACTCTCTTCATTTACGTAGAAAGGGTGAGGATATTTTGGGAGTCGAGCCCAATAGTATTCCTGTCATGTCATGCTTTTGATGAAGCTGGCAATGTCAGTCTTGTTCCTAAATTATCACCTTCTACAAAAATGCCCTCAAGGTTCTATTAAAATTCTACAATGCCATGCCCTTTCTCCACACCACCGCTGGGCGGCGGCGGCGACATAGACGGTTACGGTTAGGGTTGGGGGATAAAAAATTAAGGATTAATCTATGTGTACATAGATTGATCCATAGAGGATGACATAATGTGAGTGGGATGGAGCCCGTGCTACTGTAGCATGAGCCACACCCCACTTACGTTATGTCAACCCCTATGTGTACACCTACACATAACATGTCTCAAAAATTAACTGTCACTAACGTATTGGGTGTGTTTTAAACGATCATTGAACTTTAATTTATTTTTAATTAGTCACTGTATATTACAATATTCTTCCAATCAATCATTATGTTAGCCTGCATTAATGAAATTAGCTCTCTGAATAATATGATGAAAAAAAATAATATTACAAGCGGCTCCCACCATTAAGGATCAAGCTCGTGACCCGAGCCTGATAATAGATAACCATATGAAAATTCTCGACCCATTTAATACCCCTATGTATACCAGATTGATTATGTAGTACAAACCCAATGGCAAGTTAGCAGAAAAATTAAAAATTCAACCCCAATAGAAGTGTAATTTTCTCCCTGCTGACTTCAATTTGACTCTCAATTGTTGTTGCTTTCAAGCATCTTTGGAGTGTCTAGGAACAATTTAAATTATAAATAAATAAAAAATAAGTGATAGTAGGCTGTAGTACTTGTGGATTCTTCAAAATACACGAATAAAAAGTGACTTATGTGTGAATAAACAAGTTGTGAACACGAGCCAAATGTAGGCTTAACAGATTTTGATAAAAAATGATAAAATATGTGTTTGAAAAGTATATAAAAGTTGTGAATTCGGGAAAAAAAAATATGCCGTTAAAATTAAAATTGATTATTTAATAAGTTGATAAATTCTTACCAAACTGCTTTTGTGTTTTTTTGACTAATTTTATGAAAATGTTTTTTCTAGTTAAAAGAGTTAGATGAAACTATTATAAAATTAAATAAATAAAAGAGAATAAATAGAGAAAAGTAGAGAGTCAAATTCAAGTGTGTATTTTATTAATAATCAATTCTTGTATTTATAGGGTTCAAAATGAGAGTTATAATTGAAATGAAATAGACTTTTTAAACTAGATAAAACTTATCTATACTTTATGATAAGACTATATAATCATCAATATTTATCCTATAGTTTTACAACACTCCTCTTTGATAATTATTTTCATAATGACTATCTCATCGAAACCTTATTTGGCAAAAATTCGATGGGAAAAATACCAACAAATGAAAAAGAGTACAAATAATTTAAAGTAGTAAATTGTTGTCTCGTTAAAACTTTGTCAAGAAAATTCAATGGGACAAAACTTGATGGAAGAAAAAAAAGTATAGCTACTCCTCTAATTTTAGTAAGTGAAAATTCTTGTATCAAGCGATCCATGTCTTGTATGTCAATGTCTTCAATATTTCAATTTCTGATGAAATATGTCTCATGTTGTCCGTATAGCCTTCAAATAACACTATCTTCATGCGAGATATTAATCAACCATTGATAATTTTAGTAACATAATGATTTAGAAAATAGCTCTTGTTGATTTCTTCATGCGTTTCATATATATTAAAGTATTATTCTGAGGGTAAATATCTTGTATGCTATGGACATTCATCACACAAAGAATATGTCTCGTTAAACCCTTATTAGAAAAAATCACATGGGAAAAATCATAAATAAGGAAAAAGAGTACGCAATTCTTTTCAACACGTTACAAAAGTTGCCTCACTGAAAATCATACGAGGAAAATTCAGTGGGACAAAACATTGGTCAAGGAAAAAAAAAAAGTACAATACGAATTATCTCATCTTGATAATAGCATTTGTGTTATATGCTTCAGGCATAAAATCTTTAAAATCATACAAGATGAGTTGGCTATAGTCAAATTCATTATATGCATTTCAAACATCATGTATTGTCAGACAAATAAAATAGAGAGTTGTTATTATATCCACCAAGTGATAATTTATCTATTTACACAAGTTTTCGTGAAATTTATTATTTAAAGAGTCGTACCTTTCATATTACGACTTTACCTCTTCTATTTTCATTTCACATAAGCATACACCTTTAGGTGTTTGGTTTGTAAATCCATATTATTTCTTCGATCGATATACTTCGATGAATTTATTTCGATTTCTCGTTATTCATAATATGATGAAGTACATCATGAGTAAAAGTGTTGTCGACAACTTTTTCTTTTCAATTCATAACTGGAAGCAACCGATGTTTTTAGTGTGGGTGATGGAGGAGTATGGTGTGGTTGAATCTTGGACGGAGATGTACACTGTTGATATGATGGGAGAATATATGATGTTTGTGGGTTTACAAATGATGGAGACATACTAGTGGAAATAGGCAGTTGTAAGCTGGTCTTGTATGATCCTAATGATTTGATGTATTCACATGTTGGAGTTCGTGCTGCTAAGGACTCACTTCACATGGAAATGTACATGGAGAGTTTGGTTTTGCTCGACACAGAGAGTGCCGTTTTGCAATCTGAGATAATTACATGCGAAGGTGAAGCTTGGTGATTTTAGACCGATTGCTTGATCATCATTGGAGGTTGCACGCTAACTTTTAACATGTTGGTACCACCACATAAAACTGGTATAGTTAAGTAACATCTTGTGATTTTATGCGCTAGACTGCGGGAGAAATTTAAGTTTGTTCGGCTCTTGTTTCTTTAAAGTTTCAAGTATATTTTTGCGAAACTAAGACAATATTAGTTGAAATGTACATATTATCTGCCGAAGCTCCTCGCTCTTGGTAATTTCTATTATTATATCTAGGATTTGTTTTGCGAATGGGTTCTAGCTGTTAAAGCTATTCCATTTGTTCAAGTAACTAGATGTGTTTCCTTGATGGATGTGCATTTATTGCGGAACACATTCCATGTTTCTTCTACTCTTTCTTCCTCAGGTATGAGTTGAAGCTCTATAGTAAATTAAATAACTAATATTACGATAGAAGTCACTTTGGTCTGTTAATATCAATTCCAATTACAAAATATGGTCGTTACATTTAAGCGAAATGAGATACTCAGCTTTGCATACTACATATCTGCGTTTTGTATTCGCATCTTAGAAACAAGATGATGTGTGGCAAGGGCATAAATTTCTGGCTACACATGATTGAATGGAATTTCACCTTTTAATCATCTAATATTTCAACTTCCAAATCCCACTGATTGAACACTACTTGCTTTTACCAAATGACATGGACAATATGCAGGAACTAGACTTTCCTTTCAAGTCTAAATCTTACCACCATTTCCAAATAGTGGGCTCGTGTGATGGCTTGTTTTCTCTAATTGCAAAAACTTTATTTTTGGTTTAGCACAACCAATTCATGGCATTATTTTGAGGAACCCACCTATTAAAAAATACTTGAGTCTCCTGAAACCCCGAGTAACCCTGAGGAGTCATGGAGAATTTAAATTTGTATTTGGTATTGATTTTGACTGTAAAACTAATGGTTATAAGGTAGTTAGGATTGCGTATGTAAAACGGGCAAAATACACCTCCAGAGGTTGAGTTATACACCGTGAAATCAGGGTCGTGGAGGAATTTCAATGCTGGACCACCGCCTCATGAGATATGGGAGTTGTCATATGCTTTTGTTGAACTGATCTGTGCTCCGGTTGGATATAGTGCCCAAAAACTAAAGGGGAATCCCATGCAATGTCTGATTGTTTATTTTGAAATAGTAATGAGGTGTGTTGATCTCAAAAAATGTACCAATGATGTAGCCAACAGATCCCAAGACCCATCACGTCCACGCAAGCTAAGTTCCGATACACTTGGACAAACCGTTGGTGGCACGTGACCTTCTTCGATAGTCAAGTCAACTAGATGAATGATTTTGGGTGTGGGATAGCTTAGAACGTGAGCCTCCAATCAATCAAAAGGGGGTCGACTTGGGAGTAGATAACTGAAAATGTGTGTAGCAAGAATATAGCTTTAATAGTCTAAACTTGCATTAACTTTGAATGACACTAAGTGTGAGCTTTTATACTTGGGTAAGATAAATGAGGCCCGTTGGATGATAGGGCATGTGGCCTCATCAAATCGATTGACCCTTCTTGTTGCACACATTAATCAATCAATCAATCAAGACATTAAATACTATGACCCCTTTCGTATCGATGAATCCTACCTTTTGCAATTGGGATTTGACCGTGTAGGTGTGCAGAGACGGCGTTGGCAGTGAATTGTCTTGTCAATCATTTCACCACAAGATCTATTAAGGATCTTACCATCGCCTCCTCAGGACCGGCTCTTGCCTGGGGCGTCTGCCCAAATGGGGTCAATCCGATTTCGTTCAATGGGGAAATGGGTCGTCTCCATACATATAACAAGGTCGTTCATGTTACTGTGTAAGGTGTGAGGCCTTCACCGTCTGCCACGTAGTTTAATCAGCGCCACATATGCCTTTAACTTATCTCATGAGTAAAACAGTCTCCAAAATCCAGGTATGATTATTTATATGATGCGTGGACTTTCTAGTATAAGAATGAAAAAGATTTCGTTAACTGAAGCTTGCGACGGGGCTGAAGGATATGTGGTGAGGCTCTGCAAGTAAAAGGCGAGCCTATTTGATAGTTGAATCGTATGATAAGGCTGAAGGGTGCCGACGAGGCCCTTGAAGCATATATCGAGCCCTTTTAGGAGCTGAAGCCTGTAATAAGGCTGAAAGGCGCTAGACAAGGCCCTTGAAGCATATATCGAACCCTTTAAGGAGCTGAAGCCTGTGATAAGGCCGAAAGGTGTTGGGCGAGGCCCTAGAAGCATATATCTAGCCCTTTAAGGAACTGAAGCCTGCCATGGGCGTGCTCTAATGATTTGAAGGACACGTTGATTCCCAACAAAAACAGGTGGGTTGTGGCAATTTCCTAGGCTCGAGGTACGTACACATTTAATGCGCAATGATGATGATATCTCACATCTGGCAAGGCTTACACAGGTTTATGGCACGTGTTTAGCACGACTCCATCTGGGCCCTCGGTTTGTATTTTTATCAAACGCCTTTTGGTGTTAACGTGACAGATGAGATTACAGGTGGATGGTCCAGATTAAAGTGGAGGAGGATCCAACGGTGAGTGTTCATCCACCACACTTATATAAAAGGTTGAAACGCTACATTTTCTCCTTTTCTTCACTTTGCGAAAATCAAAAGTTTAAGTGCTGAAATCCTTTGAAATTTTCCATAACCTCCATTGTTCCTTGTCTGGCGAGCATCTTCATTTTTCCTACTTTACGACATCCAAGACCCGTGTAAGTACCCAAATATCTTCAAATTTTTCCAATTTGTTCACATTAAAATGGCCTCCACTTCAAAGAAGTCGTCTGGGAATCTTCCAAAGTAGACATGACATTAATTTGTGCCGAGGCGGGTGTGGCCCTATAATCCCTACTGAAAGGATTATGGAGGCCATGGAGGGCCCTCATAGTGCATAGATGATGTCAGAGGGTCCTATAGATTTTAGTGTAAGGTGTGGGGCTTCTTTGTGGCCTACATATATTAAAGTGGATGAGTTGGAGAAATTTAGGGAGAGGTTTATGATTCCTCATAAAGTAGAAATGTTTGTGCCGACCTCTAATGAGAGGGCTTGTTTCCCTATAGAAGGGTGCGTAACAGTTAGCGAGGCCATCTTAGGTGGGGGATGAAGCTGCCCTTACACACGTTCTTTAGGTTTATCCTTAGGCACTACAACTTAGCCCCTACCCAACTAGTGCCAAATGCGTGGAGCCAATTAGTAGGAGTCTTTCTTCTTTGGAAAGAGGTCACTCTTAGCGAGGATATGCCGTCGCACGTTTTTTAGACCCTTTTTAACCCCGGGCCTCTAGTAGGGGGAGTGATTGCAAGGGATGGTACTGCATGAATCCCTGGGGCCTGTATTCTCCCTTTATCTGGGGGACCCCAACCTCTATTAAAAATTGGAAGTTCTCATGATTTTGGGTTAAGGGTCGCTGGCAAACAGTGGAGGGAGATGCGGTCCTAGAAATCACTGTGCCAACCCAGTACCATGAGTATAGTAGTCGAACCTTTCCTAGTAACATTTACCTTATGCTCTTGTTCCCCCACCCCTTATTCTGTAGAAACTTTTTGGCTTATCGTAAACTTTGCGCAGCTGCAATTAACCAGTTCGAGCTCGAGTCGTCTGAGTGGAGCATTGTAAAGGCTATTTACGAACTGCATTCATAAAGGAGGTCTTTTAAGAACGTCATCGACAAGCAGAATCTATTTGTCACACATGGACTGATGGCTACTAAAGGTAAGGAAGGTTTTACTCAGTCTCTTTATTATGTGAAGTGTATTTTCCTGCACTTGATTGCTGATTCTTCGCTCCTCATCCGTAGGTCAACATGACAAGAATGAGTATGTCAATCCTGTTATGCTTTTCCTTAGGAGCCTAGGACATGCGAAAAATAAGAAGCCCTTGGGCCCCAACTCCTCGACTTACAAGAACCAGTATGACGAGCTGGCCTGCCTTTCAAAGGCGAACCCTCCAGAGAAAAAATGAGAAAAATGAGAGAAGGGGAAGGAAAGGAAAACTTCCCTAGAGAGGCCCCCAAAAAAGAAGTTGGTCTTGTCAAAGAATACTAAGCCTCCCCCTCCTTCCAAGTGCCTACAACCATTGGGAAGTCTCTACGATGACCTATTATAGCAGAGGATCCATATCCTCAGTGAAAATTGTGGATGAGGAAGCGGTCGATGAGAAGGTTGGCCTCGTTAAGCGAAAGCGTGGGAAAGAGGCCAAGTGCTCCCTCTGAAGGGAAGGCTCAAAACTTGGAGGGAGGTCGGATGAAATTTCCTCCATGGTGATGGAGATGCTTTCTGCCGAGGTTAAAGGGGCTATGAGGGTTCATCACAAATATTAGACTGACAAGTATTCCTCGTACGCCGAAACCTGTGATGTAGTTGACATGGTGGAGGCGGGTCTAGCCCTGCAGGCTTGCTCTCAAGGATTCTATTTAAATGTTCAAATGGAGCTGAGTCGACTGCAGGACCTCAATAAAAATTATCTTGCCAAGGCAAAGGATGTTGAGGTGGAGCTTAATAAGGCCAAGGCTGATGCGTCTTCAGCCAATGAAGCCATGGAGGCCTCCAAGGTTAAGCAAGTTAAGGCAGAGTCGAGAGTGGACGCAATTGTTAAGGAGAATGATGAATTAAAGCAAGAAGTCCACCTTTACAAGGTCGAGGTGAATACTTTAACGAAGCGTGTGGAGAATTCTGACAACCTTCAGCTGATCACATTCATCTGCCTTGGAGGCTTCTAATAAAGAGAAGGGGGAGCCGTAGGCTCAAGTTGGAGAGTTGACAATTGAGGTGGCCAGTTTGAAGCAACAGCTAAGTGGGGCGGGGGAGGCAACAATTAATAATTATGTTGCTCACTTTCATGAAACGGCGGAGTACGACGGCCTCGATATATATTGGAGGAGGGTCGCGTACAATAAAGTTTTCGATGAGCTCGATGTGCTGCATCCTCAGCTGGACCTTTCTTATCTAAAAGATGAGTTTCTACCAAATGACCCTTCCACCCCTGCTATCGAAGAAGAGGATTCAGTAGAGGAAGTGAGTGCCCAGGAGGAGCCCCAACAAGATGCTGCTGTATAGACTTGGTCTTTATTTTTGTAACACTTTTGTAATGGCTCCATCCCATTTTTCCTTGTAATGGATTTGAATCAATTTGAACAAATAAGTTTTTTCAACTTTCAATTTGAATAGATTTTAACAGTTTTATGGGCTCGTCACTTTTAACTAGTAAGTTACCCATTAATAGGCTCGCCATAATTGAATTTGATAAACAATGAGAACGCATGAGCTTGTCATACATAAGTTAATTTATGGGATCGCCATAATCGAATTTGATAAACAATGAGAACACATGAGTTCGTCATACATAAGTTAATTTATGGGCTCGTCGTAATCGAATTTGATAAATAATGAGAACGCATGAGCTCGTCATACATAAGTTAATTTATGAGCTCGCCATAATTGAATTTGATAAACAATGAGAACGCATGAGCTCGTCATACAAAAGTTAATTTATGGGCTCCCCATAATTGAATTTGATAAACAATGAGAACGCATGAGCTCGTCACATGGATAGCTGATTTCACACATGGATTCGATATAGCTGGTTTCGAACAAATAACAGGAGCTTGTCGTGATCATTGTAGTTGATCAACAGGGTATGAGCTTGTCATAGTCAAAGATAAAAAAGGTATATGCATTAGTCATAAGAGGTAGATAAGCAATGATCAGGACTTTTACTGATAATACATCCTTAAATGTTCGACATTCCAAGGGTGGGGCTGCACTTTTCCATTCAAGTTCTCAATTAAGAAGGTTCCTGGCCTAACGTCGCCTGATATAAGGCAGGGGCCTTCCCAATTTGGGCCCAACGTGGTAACACCAGGTTCTTTAGAAGACAGAAAAATCCTTCTGAGAATAAGATCGCCTCTTCTGAATGATTTCTTCTTGACCTTGACGTTGTAGTACCTTACCGTTTTCCTTTGATAGGAGGCCAGCTTTATTTGTGAATCATCTCTCATTTCTTCAAGGAAATCGAGCTCGCATCGCCTTATCTCATCGTTGGATACTTCGTTGAATTGCAAGCGACGAGGCGAAGAAAGGCCCACTTCGACTGGGCGCATGCCTTCGACCCCATATGCCATGGAGAAAAGGGTCTCTCTTGTCGTGGTTCGACTGGTGGTACGAATTGCCCACAACACATGGGGGAGCTCGTCCATCCACACCCCATTCGATGCATCAAGTTTCTTCTTCAATAGGTGCTTTATAGTTTTGTTGACTGCCCGACCTGGCCATTTGCCTAGGGATGGTGAGGGGATGAGAAATGTTTTTTGATACCCAATTCATCACATAGTTCTCTGAGCTTCTTGTGGTCGAACTGCCACCCGTTGTCTGTGACTATTGAGTGGGGAATTCCGAATCGACATATGATATTTTTCCAAATGAACTTGGAAGTGTTTGGTTCAATTATTTTAGCCAATGGTTCTGCCTCGACCCACATGGTGAAGTAATCAATGGCGACAATCGCATAGCTTGCACTCCCTTTTCCTTTTGGCATAGGCCCTATTAGGTCGACCCCCCATTTGGCAAAGTGCCAGGACTGGATACTACAGTCAACTTTTGGGATGACTGTCTTTGAATGGAGGAGAAGTGCTGACACTTGTCGCACCTTTTCACGAATTGTACAGCATCATTTTTCAAGGTTGGCTAATAGTACCCTTGCCTTAGTACTTTATGGGCCAATGTTGGGCCTCCCGTGTAGTTGCCACATATTCCTTCGTAGATTTCTCGTATGACGTAGTTCGTCTCCTCTCCTCCAGTGCACCGTAAGAGAGGGGATGAGAAGCCCCTTTTGTAAAGTACTTCATCTTGGAGTACATAGTGGGCGGCTCTTCGTCTGACTTGTGGCCTCTTCCTTGCTTTCCAGCAAGATGTGGTATTTGAGGTAAGCTATAATAGGTTGCATCCGCTGTGGGGTTCCTTCAACCCACATCACCTCTTCTACTTTGGTTATGGAGGGCCTGGGGAGGTATTCAACCGGTACAATTTTGAGCAATTCTGAGTCTTTGCTATTGGCCAATTTCGATAGGGCGTTCGCGTGCATATTCTCCGTTCTTAGGATTTGGGTCAACTTAAACTTTTCAAAGCATGGGATCAGGTCCATAACCTTCTTCAGGTATGCTGCCATGCCTTTATCCTTGGCTGCAAAACTGCCGTTGACCTGGTTTACAACCAGCTGAGAGTCGCTGAGAACTGCCAAGTTCTTGACTTGCATTTCTTTGACCAATCTGAGGCCCGCTAAAAGTGCCTCATACTCAGCTGCATTGTTGGAGGTCTTAAAGCCAAACATCACTGCACAATTAAGCTTGTGACCCTTTGGGCTTTCTAGCAGTACACCAGCCCCCGATCTCATTTCTCCAGCGGATTCATCAACAAACAATTTTCAGGTTGGGGGGTCTGTCGATTCCATCGTTATATTGGTATTTGTTGCCTCTGTGAATTCTGCTATGAAATCCGCCACTACTTGCACCTTCATTGAGGTTCTTGGTTGATATGAAATGTCAAATTCGCTTAATTCCATAGCCTATTTCATCAATCTCCTTGATGCGTCTGACTTTTGAAGCNCTCTGTGAATTCTGCTATGAAATCCGCCACTACTTGCACCTTCATTGAGGTTCTTGGTTGATATGAAATGTCAAATTCGCTTAATTCCATAGCCTATTTCATCAATCTCCTTGATGCGTCTGACTTTTGAAGCACTCATTTGAGGGGGAGACTCGTTAATACACGCATGCTATGGGCCTGAAAGTAGGGCATCAGCTTCCTAGAAGCGATCATAAAGGACAAAGCAAGCTTTTCCATATCAGTATAACGCGTTTCAGTTAGCAAGATGGCCATGCTTACGTAGTAGACAGGTAATTGAGTGCCGCCCTCTTCTCTTACCAGTACCGAACTTACAACATCGGCATTTACAGCCAGATATAGTAGCAATGCTTTTCCATCCTTGGGCTTCGAGAGAAGGGGGGCTTGGTCCAAGTGCTTCTTCAGCCATTTGAATGCCTCGTCACATTCTTCATTCCACTGGAACCTTTTCCCCACTTTCAAGATTTTAAAGAAATGAAGGCATCTATCCATAGCTTTGGAGATGAAGCAATTTAGCGCTACCAGACGCCCTGTCAACATTGCACTTCCTTGGGCTTGCTGGGGGATTTCATGTCTCGCAAGGCCTTAATTTTCTTAGGGTTCGCCTCAATGCCTCGCTGGTTAACCATATAACCCAAGAACTTTCCAGAAGTGACGCCAAAGGCGCATTTTAATGGATTCAGCTTCATCTGGTATTCCCTTAAGACCTTGAAGGTAGCCCTCAAGTGTTCAATGTGGTCTGCAGAGCTGAGGCTCTTTTCGAGCATGTCATCGACGTATACCTCCATCGTTTTCCTATGAGGTCGAAAAATATTTTATTGACTAGCCGTTGATAGGTTGCGCCAGCATTTTTCAAACCAAACGACATGACTTTGTAGCGGTAGAGGCCTCTATTAGTGATGAACGAGGTGTTTTCCCCGTCTGTTGGATGCATGAGGATCTGGTTGTATCCTGAGTATGCATCCATAAAACTCAAGAGTTCGTGGCCTCCAGTAGAATCAACTAGTTGGTCGATTCTTTAAAGCGGAAAACTGTATTTTGGGCAAGCTTGATTGAGGTTGGAGAAATCTATGCAGACCCTCCATTTACCATTGACTTACTTCACCAAGACGGGGTTGTATATCCATTTTTGGGTATATTGCCTCTCTGATGAACCCATTAAATATGAGTTTTTGTACCTCCTCTTTCAGGGCTACATATCTCTCTGGGTTCATGGCTCTCCTTTTTTTATCTGTGAAGATTGAACTTTGGGTCAACATTAAGTCCGTGGCAACTGACCCTGGGATCAATGCACACCATGTCCTCGTGTTTCCACGCAAATATATCCAAGTTGTTAAATAGGAAGTCCTTAAGCCTGATTTTTTCTTTTAATTCGAGCACATTCCCTATTTGTAACACCCTCGTGGGGTCATGTGAGTGCACATGGAAAGATTTAAGCTCTTCTGCCGGGGTTGCCTGTAAGTTTGATTCTGTGACCCTGTGGTCTAAATCCACTTCAATGATCCCTTCTTCAGGGGCATCTATCATGTTGACGTATCCCCCTTGTTCAGGGGTATGACATTCTTTAGGTGCATTAACCATTTCAGCATTCATCCAAACCATATTTATACTACGGGGCTCGAATTTCCTTAAAGAGCTAAGGTAGCACTCACTTGATCCCATCTAATCCCCTCGCACTGTGCCAACTCCTTCCTTGGTAAGAAACTTCATACATAAGTGATTTATAGATGTTACAGCCTCGAGTTCTTTTAAGGTGGGTCATCCCAATACTCCGTGGTAGGCAGATCAGTGGTCTACAACGAGGAACTTCATGAAGTGATGAGCCTTAAATGGGGGCTCTCCCATTT
>CAIGRT010217951.1:0-16965 GCA_903798405.1 Fraxinus platypoda
CACCAAACATTTGGAAGATCGTAACTCATTCAGGCTAAGAATCAAAAATCTATGTATCAAGGTATGTTTATGCTTCCGCTATTTTCATTCTCATTGATTTCAACATGGATTGTTATATTTGAGAATTAAGGTTGTGATTATTATTTTGATCGATAATATTTTATTATGTTTTTCTATCAAGTTGTTGGAAGTTTAGGGTGGATAAGCAAAGTTAAAGGGTCTGAATTCCAACGTCAAACCATTTTCCTTCAACCTATTTTAAATATCTTGCGGTAGGGTCATCCCATATGGACAACCACAACCCATTTCCAACACATCTCTTCACAAAGGTTGCAACCATTTGGTGAGATGCCTTTTAGAAATAAAAGCATCTCAAAAATAACTAAAAAATTGAAACCAAAATAGTAAAAACAAACTAATCTCAAAAGATACCGTTGTTGACATTCGTGGTGCTCCTATGCTCGAATCCAGAGCAGGTGCGCCGGAGAAATGCTCGCCAGTCTGCAGTGCACTTGTGCTGAATTCCAGCTCGGGCAGTGCTGCCCAGAAGATAGCTAGCTAAAACTTTGGCGCAACACAATTCCTTTCCTTTGGGACATGTTTTTGACCTCCGATATTTTTTTCTATCATTGTCCCAATATACAAATGTATTCTTTTGAAAATTCTCGAACGAGTCCGTCTTGCATGTTTGTAATATAAGAATATATTTTCCAGATTTTTCCTTAATATTAAACACATTAACTGGATTTGGACAGGGACCGAACGAACGCAGGCCACACTGTCACAAGTCATGACGTCGGTTTGACCACTTGGACCTTGACTTTGATAGGCATCCTTCCAAGTGCAATGGAAGTTGCCAATCTAGGTTGGAAAGCACTTAGAAATTGAACCAATGGACTAACATCAATTATTGATCTTATATAATTGAAAATTTAATATGATTAGATTATTCATGATTTGCTTATGAATCCTAATAGCTTTCCTTTGCGTCTTGCTTCAATATGATTAGATTATTCATGATTTTTTTGCTTATACATGTAACAACTTCGCAATTTTTACATTTTTCTGACACAATGATCAACCAAGGATATATATATAAAAAAAAAATGAAGGATTTGAGGAGAAAAATATGAATACATAAAAAGAATAAAAAGTGGTGAAAACCACATTTTTCTTTTAAATAAGGTCAAATTGTGGAAATAAGAAAATAGACAAATTGTGAGGTCAAAATTGAGAACATGGAAATATGAATATTTTAATAATGGGTAATTAAATTCACGCCATGCTTTTATTTTTTGCACAACATTTTAATTGCATTTAAAGTTCTTATTTTTTGTTCATTATAACACTTATGTTCCTAATAACTTTTCATGTCATTCTTATCTTCAAATTTTCCATTAATTAATATGTTTTGCATGTAATAATAGTTTTATGTCCAAATTCCATAGAAATGATGTAAAACAACTAATTTTTTTAATCATATTTTTAAAAAATAAATAAATAAAAGTGCGAAATAATTTTTTTTTTCCACATTCAAAGTATGAAAATACAATATTCTCATTGCACTTGGAAGGATAAAAGTGGGGAAAACCTCATTTTTCTTTTAAATAAGCTCAAACGTGGAAATAAGAGAAAAGAAAATTTTTGAGGTCAAAATTGAGAAAATGGAAATATGAATATTTTAATAATGTATAAGTATATTCACACCACATTTTAATTGCACTTAAAAGTTTTTAATTTTTACTCATTATAGCACTTATGCCCCTAATAATTTTTCATATCATTCTTATCTTCAAATTTTCCATTACTTAATATGTTTTGCATGTAATAACAGTTTTATCTCCAAATTCCGTGGAAATGATGTAAGACAACTTATTTTTTTATCGTATTTTTAAAAAAAATTGCAAAGTAATATTTTTTTCCTCATTTCAAAGTATGAAAATAAAATGCACGAGAAAAACAACGGGAAAAAGGCAAGAGATGATACCAAACTACACAAACAAAGGCAGCCGATTTTCACATAGAGAAGCAGCAATGTTTTTCCTTAATTGCATACACAAATCGCACACAAAACTGCTAGGTTAAAAGCAACAAATATAGTAGAAATTACATTGACCCAGAATTTTGAAAATTTTATTTCAAATTTCAAATATTATATTTTTTTTATCTCAAATGTCAGATATTTATAGAAATAATAAATAAATATAAAATATGTATATGTATAACTCAAATTTGAGTTCCGTGTATCTTGGAAACCAAAATAGTGATATATATCAAAAGAGGAGAGAAAATATCATATACATAATAAAATCCCTAATGCAAATGAGTAGAACCCTTCCACATTAAACCTCCATTTCCACCCACGAAATCTACGATCGTCTTCTCCATAAACGGAATTGCGGTGTTCTCCATTTCACCATCAAAACCCATTATCTTCTTCCCCTATTATCATATTGTGACCTCCCTCGGCCGATGAACCTTTCTAAGTTAATACCTCTATTTCACCCACAAAATCCATGATCGCCCTCTTCATAAACTGAATAGAGGTATTCTCCATTTCATCTATAAAACTCATTTTCTTCTTCCCTATTATCCATTGTGACCTCGGCATCCATGGCATTCGATATTCACAAATCTTTCAAAAAAAAAAACCAGACATTGAAAATTGTTTTAACAAGGAACAATGATCCCAAAAGTCGAGATAAGATAGATGAGAAATCTAGAACAAAAATAGAGAAAAGAAAAATGATGAAAGGAAGTAAAGATGCTATGCTTGAAACCAGTCGCAAAAGCCCACCAAAATCGCAAAATACTAGCGTCTGAAAGGTAAATCAATCTTTATCTGATTTTGTTATTTGGAAATGGATCTTTAACGTATGTTGGGTGTGAATGGTTTGAGAATTCGCACAATGTTAGAATTTGTGGCCTCATTTTGTGAAAAATCCGATTGGAGCATATTATGAGGGTTTATTTGTTTGAAAATTTAAAATCAATTGTTTATTTGATTTAGTTAATGACAAATTCGTATTTCACATTTGTTGGGTGTTTATGGTTTGAGTAGTCACACATTGTTAGAAGTTGTGACCTCATTTCAAAATAACTCTATTCGAGATATCATGACCAGCATACTCTGTGTGAACTCAATATTTGTTTGAATAGTTTTTGTGACCATCTCAATTGTCCGAGAATTTATGTAAGTATTTCTTGAATAGGTTTTGTGACCAACCTTCTTTTTGTGATTTATGTTTTGATTGTGACCAATTGCCTAATTGTGACAACATTTTTACTATTATTTGCAATCCATTATGTATTTGTGAAATGTCTATAGTTTTATGATGAATCTCGAGGTTGTAATAAGCCTATATTCATATATAATCTGTGACCTTAGTTATATGTGACCTAAGTAGTGTCCATGATAAAAATAATTGCATGTGATATGCTTCTTGTGTGATATGAATGCATGTACATATCAAAATATCGATGTAGTATTTTTATATTTGTCATATATTGCAGGAATGTGATTATATAATACCGAGGGCTATATGGTTCCCTGGTAAAATTACAACGAATGCAACCAAAAACGTGTTGACAAATTTTACATCGAAGTTCAACTCTGCACAAAAACATATACTAGCTAATACTTGCTTCTCCTATTTATTGGATTGTAGTGAGATAGTTGTTCAATCTCAGCTAATCCATTATTTTATACTGCGGGAGGCAAAGCAACCGAACAAAAAGGATATGTGATTTCTGGTTGCTGGTAAGTATCTACGATTTTTTCTGCCTGAGTTTTGTATAGTCACGGGACTTAGGTTTCAGGGTTAGGACGTAGGGAGAAGCATTCAAAATGTACAGTCCAGGATTAAGGGAAAATATTTTGTACACTTGAACTTAGTGACAAATGAAGATGTTAGAGACATCTTCATTGGTTTAACAAATGTAGATGATCATGATGTGGATAGGATTGTGATTTGGTTTAACGAATGCAGATGATCATGATGTGGATAGGATTGTGATTCTTTATTTGATACCATCATACCTTTTCTCGACCTCGTACAAGAAGGTTGTTGAGAACGATTTGTTTGCTCTTATTGAAGATTTTGATACTATAAACATGTTTCCATGGGCAAAAGATTTGTTTGAACTTTCCATAAACTCACTGAAGGATGGTTTAAGTAATGGAAATTTTCATTACAGAACAAAGGATTTCTAGTTGCCTTCCAAGTTTGGATTTATAAGTCTATTCCACAACTAGATGGGACTGTAACTTCTAGGATTTTGAGGAGGTAACTACGTATCTTGAATTGGAGATCAAATAAACTGCAATCTAGTGCTAAACTTGTCGAAGATATGTTCTCTGACCTGGATGTAAGTTTTCATTTCATTAGTGTAATACATCAACAAGTCACAGTTCACCTAATAGAGTGAAAATCACATTGCATGTTTTACATGTCATCGTACTCATCGATTTGTGAGACATGTAATAGTTCTCGTTATCAGGTCACGGCTCACTACTTTATGCAGTCACAATCTACGTCTGCAATAAGTATACATGTCTCAGTAAATGGGTTTCATGTCAAATCTTTTCATTTATTTACAGTTTGAAGTACAAGACATCAATCCATCTAAAACGAAGATGGTCTAGCCATACATGGAAGGTGTTTCATATAACACACCGCAGCAACCAGCGCTATCATGTGCAAGTAGAAGTTCAAAGCTCCAGCAACTAATCAAAAAGTCCAAACCACGCATTCTAATGATTATTGATGAACAATTGGGACATTCTAGTGATATCGAGGATGACGATGATGATTTTATTGATCCACCTCCGAGAAGACAGATGACATCTTTTATGTCCGTACTTCAATGGATCCTCCAATCGAGCCACACACTGCTCACATTCATTCACCAGTGGATGATGGTCTATCTGCTCATATGTCTCCACCTCTAGCAGCACATGTACACAGATCTAATGTATGTTGCTATCTTTAATTTACGTTTTGTTATATTTATTGATTTATAAAATATTATCATATTTGTGTTTTTTATTCGAATTTCGATTTTGAATTTCAACGTGCATGCTAATTCTAAGTTAAGTTTCAAATTTCTCTCTTTTGTATGCATTTTAAGACGAGGTCACATGACACTTAATTCAAGTCACAATTGAATATGAACTGATCACAAATGTTTAATACAAGTTCATATTTTAAACAATTGTTGTTCACGTAGTTCACATGTACAGACGTAGTTGTGACATACCTTTGTGAACTTGGCACATGTTATTTAGACAGATCACAAATATAGACGCATTGGTCACATGCCATAGTGTTCAAAGTCGTAGACAACTGTGCATGGGTTACACATGATTCATATACCTTGATACCTTATATTATTCATATCATTGATGTATGTCAAATTTCATAGGTGTTGGAGAGTTTGAAAAATGAAATTAGTGAACTCTAAACGAAAAATAAGGAGCTGTCTATGCAAATCAATGATGTCAAGGTACATTTATCATCAATAAAGACTTACAGGAATCACAAGATGAATATTATTGTTCGTATGCAAGGAGAAATAAGGTTAGACTTGTTGGAGATGAAGTCAGAAATAAACTTTCTATCTGAATCTATGACCGCAATAATATCAAACTCAATGGATCAAATTTTGAACATATTCAAAGAAAAAAGTGAATTGCCTAGTGATGGAGCTAGAAACATTTAGGAAGAAGTAAGTTCATTCTACTACCAAGTTTGTTATCTTCATTTGTAACTTCTTGACTTTTCATATATAAATGTGCCATTGTAGGGGGAAAATGTTGAAGAAACCGTTGATAAGAAAGGAAAAGGTGAGATGTACACTGATAAGCAACGACCCAATAACGTTGGAACCACCATCATTTAATTTGGGGATTGGTTCTACCCAATCTACTCCAAACATTGGCAACATGTGAAGGATACAACATGTCAAGAACAAGTGGATGTTGTAATCGCTCGTATAGTGAAGGATACAAAATGTGAACATCAAGAAGTTTCTGGTAAAAAACCCATTTACGCACATAAATTATATTTTACCTTTTATAGTTCACATAATGAACTACTGTGTTTAATATTTCACTATATGACAGTTATCACCCACTTCCGCACCCATATCTGGTCTGCCGTTGAATCGTGTCTCTAGACTGACAAGAATATTATAGTCTCCTTTTGTTTCTAACGAAGGAAATTAAGCAAGAGTTTTGAGAATGTTGTAGTTTTTTTATATTACAATCGGCATGTAGATGATGCTGATGTTGCAGCATTTCAAAGTTGGTTCCACTTACAAACCAACAAACAAGTATGTATGACTATTTTGTGAACTACAACATATACCCATTGGAAATAAGGATAACTAATTTGTTATTTGTTTCTCTTTATAGGAAAAAAAAATCAAAGATACTGACGATGTCATTAAACCCCCTTTCTACATTGGTACATTCGCCGTAGGCAACAAACATGGTGGCATGAACTAGTTTCTCCAGATGCATCATTGACTAACTCGATATGCAAAGATCACATATAATTTTATATATGTATCATAGCATTTGTATTGTATCACTTACTGTAGGTCAAATACCATATATACAAGTCACAAATATTATGGTCAGGTCACAGAACACATGCTAAGGTCACATATCACATACACACATCATTAGTCACAAGTCACATACTACTGTTCACATACCATATACACAAGTCACACACATTATGATCAGGTCACATAAATTACATACAGGTCACATATAATACACAAAAATCATTGTTCATTTAGATCTGAAAGACTAATTAGGTGTTTATTATTTTCTATGGTAACAGCAAATGGATGCATACTTCTATTACCTTCGTCAAATAGCACGGTATGGTGAGAATGTCAAGTTTAAGGCTACCACAACTGACTCATACTTTCAGGCTATGATCAAGAATATATATCTGAAATTCATAAAGGATCCAAATGTTCTACTCATGGAGACAATGCTGATTAATGATATCACAGGTGTTAGAATACCAATGAGTAGTCCATGGACTGAAGTGAACCAAGTGTTAAAGCCAATTTTGCTTACAAACAAGGCACATTGGATGTTGGAGTTGCTTGATATTAAGGCTCGCGCATTGATTATATTCAATTTGGAAAGGAGGACCTTCACGGATTTAAGTGTAAAAGGGAAAATCAAACCATATATGAAAATCATCCCTCATTTGATGGATGCATTGGAATATGGAATAGACCTTCAAATGATGATCAAGATGATTCCATGGAGTTCAGGGTTACGCTAGGTTATGAGGGGCCATAACAGCAAAATGGGTATGTTTGTGACAATCATTTTAACGTGTTAATTGACTAAACAAATATCCATTTTGTGACTACCATTTCAATGCAAAAACTAATAAATCGACTTTCTTTTTTTCAGCTATGATTGTAGCATATTTGTGATCAAGTATGCTGAATACATTCTTCGTAATGACTTAGAATCTATGTCAAAGGATTTTGATACTGCCGAGCACGACTGGTTATATCTGCACTACTTTATAAGTACCGTGAAATCAAGAAGGCAACCAAGGTGGTAAAAGGAAAGGTCGACGGGAGAGTAGATATAAATTGACAGTTGAATATGTGACTAAACATTGTTAAGGAATTAATAGAAGCTGGCAGCTCAATACGGTAGGTGAAGATCCAGTGAGATAGTGCATATCCAGTAATTAAGTGCATATCTGGTGAGTGCACCAGTAGTCTCTTTCCTTGCTATCCTGAAGCCGTTTGCCAACACTCATTCTGTTGTAAATGATACCAGACATGATCCACAAATTTAGGAACTAACCAACAGTAGCATATTCTAGATCATTCTTTCAACATTCTTTTGTATTATGTATTTGTAAAGCTATTGAACGTAAAACAAGTTGATTGCAATTCTGTTTCTCCCTTTAAACTTCAACTTGGTATCAGAGCTTCATGGCCAATGCCAGTAATACTCCACAAAATGCTGATCCCATTTCTGCACATGCATCAGTCTCCAGCAGCACTGTTACTCCCCTACTTGGCAGCAGCAGCCACTCGCCCTTTGGGGTTAATCTCACCGAAGTTGTTTTAGTGAAGCTGGACAAAAACAACTTCCTACTTTGGAAGAATATAATACTACCAATCCTTCGTGGACACAGTCTTGAAGGTTATATTCTAGGGACAAAGGTGTGTCCCCAAGAATTTATAGCCAGCCAGGTTACTAGTGAAGCAGGAACTAGCATTGAGATGATAAAAAATCCTAAACATTGTCAATGGATGTCAATAGATCAGTTACTTATGGGATGGCTCTATTCATCTATGACTCCAGACATTGCAATGAAAGTTATGGGTACAACGAACTCAAAGGAGCTATGGACATCAATTGAGGAAAGTTATAGAGTGCAAAACAGGTCCAGAATTACCTTCCTTACTGGTGAACTACAGAAATTAAGGAAGGGAACAATGAACATTGATCAATACTTGAACAAAGTGAAGCAACTTGATGACAACCTTGAGATTGTTGGGAAAATTGTGTCTCACACGGACTTGGTTACTCAAGTTTTAGCTGGTCTGGATGAGGATTATGCTCCCATTGTTGTCCAAATCAATAGCAGAGACCATATATCTTGGGGTGAACTTCAGTCAACACTCATGACTTATGAAAGCAGATTGGAAATCTCAATTCCTTGAGAAATAACATAGTTGAAATCAGCATTAACCAGACTTCAGCCAATTTCTCTCGAAGATCTGGTCACCATGGTTTCAGAACTTATAAGCAAGGTTTTGGTGGTAGATTCACCAATTATAACAACTACAGAAGTGGAAGAAGGGGCAGAAACAGAGGAGGTAATTTCCATGGCAGTAGTGGCAGACCAATCTGTCAAGTATGTGGGAAAATTGGTCACAAGGCNGATCTGGTCACCATGGTTTCAGAACTTATAAGCAAGGTTTTGGTGGTAGATTCACCAATTATAACAACTACAGAAGTGGAAGAAGGGGCAGAAACAGAGGAGGTAATTTCCATGGCAGTAGTGGCAGACCAATCTGTCAAGTATGTGGGAAAATTGGTCACAAGGCCAACATATGTAATTTCAGATATGATGACAGATACTCTGGAACCTCACCAAACTAAAGGAGCAACTATAACCCTTCACCTGCAGCCTTCATTGCATTACCTATCATAGTAACTAATCCAGCATGGTATACAGACACTGGGGCCAGTAATCACATCACCTCAGACAACGGAAGCATCATCTCAGTCAATGAATTTACTGGTAAGGAGAAAATCATGGTAGGAAATGGACGTAAGTTACATATCTCTCACTTTGGCACCACATACATACCAGCGTTGAATGATAAAACTCTGGTACTGAATAAACATCTCCATGTTCCTAAGATTAAGAAAAATCTTATTAGTGTTTCTCAATTAACTTTAGACAATAATATTTACATGGAATTTCATCCTTATTGCTGTTTTGTCAAGGACAAGTCAACGGAGAAAGTGATAATGCAAAGGAAGCTTAAGGATGGGTTGTACCAGCTGGACTTTTCTCACCAAACTACCAAGTGTTTGTCTTAGGAGTCAGTCATCACAAATAAATCATTCTGCAATCTGTCCTCTATTACTCCCGGTCATGAGTCTTTAATTTCCACTACTGATGTATGGCACAAGAGACTTGGTCATCCTTCTAACCAAGTGATAACTCAAGTTCTCAAATCTTGTAATCTGAAAGTTAAAGGAAATGATATCAAAACGTTTTGCAATGCTTGTCAACTTGGTAAAGCCTACTTGCTACCCTTTCCTTTATCTTCATCACATGCCAAAGCCCCATTAGAATTAGTTTTTACATATGTATGGGGACAAGCTTCTATCCTATCCACCTCAGGATTCAAATACTACATATCCTTCTTGGATAACTTCAGCAGATTTACTTGGATCTATCCTCTGTAACAAAAATATGAGGCCTTAAATGTGTTTATTCAGTTAAAAAAACTTGTTGAAAATAAACTGTCCAGCAAGTTAAAAACCTTACAAGCTGATTGGAGAGGTGAGTATAGATCCTTCTCAAAATTTCTAGTACAGGAAGGAATCGAATTCAGACATCCATGTCCTTATACTTCAGCTCAAAATGGTAAGATAGAAAGGAAACACAGACATGTGACAGAAACTAGCCTAACACTCCTATCTCAAGCCAAACTACCTTTGAAGTATTGGTGGGAAGCCTTTCAAACTGCTACCTACATCATAAACAGGTTACCAACACCTACTCTTAAAATGCACTCTCCTTATTAAACTTTGTACAAAAATGAACCCAACTACCAGCTCTTAAAAGTGTTTGGTTGTGCCTGTTATCCCTGTTTAAGGCCCTACCAAAAATATAAATTTAACTTTCACTCAACAAAGTGTACATTCATTGGTTACAGTGAGTCCCATAAAGGCTACAAGTGCCTGAACACAACTGGAAAGTTGTATATCTCAAGACAAGTAGTATTCAATGAATCAGAGTGTCATCTTCCTTTAGAACCAACAATGTCTGAAACCATAGTGTCATACTTTCATCTTCCTTCTGAACTTAACAAAACACTCTCTATCTCAAGTTCTGCTGATGCTACTCATTTTGAAGCTGCTCATGCTGAACATCACTCATCTACTGACTTAAATGACAATCAATATGATAATGTGCTTCATGGAGATAACCTTAATGAATCTGAAGGGAATGCTGAAACAGAACCTGCAGTACCTGAGCCTGATATGTTACAAAATGGTAAAATTCATCAACAATCAGCTGATAATGAAATTGAAGAAAGACCTCAACAGAGAGCAGGAAATCCAGTTGAGCATCCCATGATCACTAAATGTAAAGTTGGTGTATTCAAACCAAAGGTTTATCTGGGAAATTCAACTAGAAACATCTCAGAACCTAAAAATGTATATGAGGCTATAATGAATGATGATTGGAAGAAAGCTATGGAGGAAGAATTCAATGCCTTGACAAAGACCAAAACCTGGGAACTGGTACCTCTTTAACTAACATACAACATTGTAGGAAATAAATGGATCTTCAACCTCAAACAAAACACAGATGGTTCAATGCAGAGATTCAAAGCCACACTGGTAGCCAAAGGTTTTCATCAAACACCTGACATTGACTTCTATGAAACATTTAGCCCTGTCATCAAGCCTTCAACCCTCAGAATAATACTTACCCTAGCAGTTGCAAAGGACTGGACAATCAGACAGGTGGACATCAACAATGCCTTCTTGAATGGAGAGTTGGAAGAGACAGTATTTATGAATCAGCTTGGGGGATTGTGGATGATTCAAAGCCTAACTATGTTTGCAAACTAAACAAGGCACTCTATGGATTGAAACAGGCCCCTAGAGCTTGGTATGACAAACTGAAGACAACATTTTTAAGCTGGAAGTTCAAGCAATCTGTGGCTGATACTTCACTCTTTTACTTTAAGAATGAAAGGTAGATAATTTTTGCACTTATCTATGTAGATGACATTGTAATCACAGGTAATGATAGGGATTTATTACAGGAGTTCATAGATAACTTAAACAAAAAATTCGCATTGAAGGACATGGGGATTCTTGGAGTTGAGGTATTGTGGCATGACTCAGGACTTCATCTCACACAAACAAAATACATTGCAGACCTGCTTAAGAAGTTCAAGTTGCAGAACTTAAAACCACGTCGTACACCTATTCCTGCTGGTAAATCATTGTCCAAAACTGATGGTGAAGTGTTGAAGGATTCCTCAACCTACAGAAGTGCAGTAGGAGGTTTGCAGTACATGCAACACACCAAACCAGATATTACCTTTGCTGTTAATAAATTAAGCAATTTTTTGCAAACACCAACATCCTCACACTGGCAGGCACTGAAGAGGGTATTGAGATATCTCATAGGAACAATAAACCATGGACTATGGATCTAAAGAAGTGACATACTAACCTTGAATAGCTACTCAGATACAGATTGGGCTTCCTGTCCAGATGATAGAAGATCAACAACCGGCTATTATGTTTACTTAGGAGAAAACTTGATAGTCTAGTCTTCAAAGAAGTAGCATGTTGTGGCACGATCAAGTACTGAATCAGAATATAGGGCCCATGCATCATCTGCCTCAGAAATCACTTGGATTTAATCGTTTTTTCAAGAATTGGAGCTTCCATTGACTGCAATTCCAATATTTGGTGTGATAACATAAGTGCAGGTGCCTTGGCTGCCAATCATGTGTATCATGCTAGAACAAAACATATAGAATTAGACGTACATTTCATCAGAGATAAAGTGATAGCTGTTAGCTGGCATGTGGAATCATGGCTAGTTTTTAGGTCCTACTGAAATGTTACATCTAACCTCTATTTGTGACCTCTATTAGAATTTAAATTTAGCATGAAATTAACACATTATAAGGTACTCAGTAATCTTATGATTCATCAAAGCCAACTATTGCATATTATTTTTGAATTTAGCCAGAGTGTATGCGCGGATTGCAGAATTGAAAGCATGCGTTATGTTGTGACCTGATTTTCCATAATGTGATTTCAGGTTTTGTAGGAGACGATACGAATAGAACCCATGACGGGTCCCTGGATACACCTTTTCAATTACGTTTTTGATATTGTTGTGGCGATCCGATACAAAACACAAGCCATCCCTATTTCCATGAGCCTTCTTCAAGTTTCACAAAACCACAACCAAAAACTATCATTCTCGATATCTCCAATTCCAAATGCAACTATGAATATGAGTTATTAGCATCTTAAGGACGCGCCGTGAAAAGTATACCACCATAGTGTCCATTCAAATACATCAACTACAATCACATGCCTACAGTGTTTCCATCCTCTAATTGATGCACCTAGGGCCATAAAGCAGTATTTGAATACTATCAAGCTCCAGTCTTGTGACCATACCTGAATTTGTTTGATAACGTATATAAAAGAAGGTTAGTATTTTCATGAATGAATCTGTAGGATCTCCTAAGCATCTTCAATGTTTTCTCTCAAGATCTCCAAGCCTTTACACAATTCAAAGAGACTCTATATATGTATGTAACATGTGGTTACATATATTGTTTGGAGTGTATATGGTTCGTGAGGAGGCGTACTTGTATTTGATGCAAGATGACACAATTGTGGTTGATACCTGCCTGTGAGATCCCAATACTATATTCGAAGCACACATGTAACCATTTGTAATTCTCATAATCTTAAACATCCCCGTTCTCCCCAATTTTGAAGATTTGCATATCCAATTACACTTTTCTTGCGAACACCTAACAATATATTCTTTCTTGTCCGAACAAACAACCATGAATTCAAATATGTTTTGTATTGCAAACAAAGACAAATCAATTTCAGAACTTCCTTATCATGGAAAATTCTTCCCTTTTCTATTTGTATACCATTAGGCAAATAGACAACTGTGACTTCATCTCTGAAATTGTAACCTGGAGTTTCAACTGTTGCATTTCATATGTCTGACGACATATCCATTAATGAAAACATAACATCGCTAGAGTGTACATAAACTGGAACCATGCATGACTTTTCTCCACTTTCCACAGTTGTCACCTCAACGTTTATCGGATATTTGGAAGGGTCACGATCCATACACTTCAGTATCAGGTAGGATAACACATTATTGTCACTATTTATTCTGATTGCAGGCAACTCACTGTTTAATGTATACGTCATTGTGACTGTAACCTTCGTTTGATCCAAACCGAACTCATTCATAACGATATTTACTAGGTTTGTAAAACCGCAATTCCAATCAACCAACACCAGTGATACATGCTATCCATTTATCAAGCAAGCGTGCACGGAGCCCATTTCTTCAATTTTTCACAGAAAAATGTATGTCACGAAAAACCAGTGCAGTTCATGATTAATGCAGGTAACATATTTTGCATTATAGGTCCAATAATGAAGTACCGCACATAACACTACCTTAAAAAACCATCACAGCATGAAATTAGACTGGTCACTGTATCTTATTGTAAGTCACATTAATACGACCGCTGGTCACAATCATTTTATGAATAATCTTCAATAGAATGGTTCAGCTACAAGTCACAATAGCATGAAATTAGACGGGTCACTGTATCTTACTGAAAGTCACATAATTAAGACAGTTGGTCACAATAATTTTATATCCAATTAGATAGGTCACTGAATCTTATTGTAAGTCACATAAATAAGACAACTGGTCACAATCATTTTATAAATAATCTTCAATAGAATGGTTCAGCCACAAGTAACAGGATTAGATATATTGAATCATGTCACATAAAATTACCCATTTCAAATAATTTGTCACATCGTGTGACTGTGACCAATTACACGATTTATTGTCACAATTACAAATACCATTTACAACAAATCAAAGTCACAAACATAAATTTTCTAAAAGAAAGCATAACCTACAAATTCGATTTTGAAAATCAGTTAGATTGACTACTGCGTAATTGTCCGTCTGAAAAGTTGTGAAAATGTTAGTTACTCGATTCGAATGTGTACTCATTTAACAATTGTGACACGATGCCGGTCATACCCCAAATTGAATGATCTGGATACGAATTCACTCTAGCATAGCAGAAATTTTCCTGCAACTGATTAATTATTATCTAAATGTTATCATTATCGAAGATAGAGATGAATGTGAATGATAATATTTGTGATGAATTTGTGTTTCAGGGATGGAAAAATGTATTTTTAGGAGTTCGGTCACGAATGGAATCTCAAAGCTTGATTTCAAGAATTGAATGTTAACAGAATCTATATCTATTAGAGATTCTCTGATATTTGAAATTGAAAAGATATTATCTTAAAATTGAAATGAAGCATACTTAATGTCTGGGTTTTGAATTTTTCCCACAAAATATATATGAATAAGTTAAGCCTTAGTTGAACCAATAATAGGGTTAAATGAGTCAATATTTAAAGTCATCCAATAGGTAAATATATATGGGCCGTCAATAGCATTATTTTCTTAAACTACTTCCAACGGTCCACGTTGTTTTCGGGTCGAGCATTTGGACTTGATTGTTGGTAATAATTTCACTCATCGGCCAATGCCTATGAAATTCAATTCGATGTTTACATCATAATTCGGGATTCATTGGGTATCAAAACAAGACACCTGGGATTTACTAACTGAAAATATTGGGTTATGTAGATAAAGGATAGTCGTTAGAGAAGATTTTCAAATGATGTCAGTTTTGGCTATTGGGACATTGAATCAAAAAATTGATATACAAGTCAAGTAGCATATGATGGAACATAGGGCCGGACATGGTCCGATTCAGTTCGATTTTAAAGAGAACCAAATCGAACCCGAATTTTCAAGTATTTAGTAAGTGGAATCGTAATTTAATTATGGAACCGTTCGGGTTCGGTTCTCGATTTCCATACAGTAATTATTTTTTAACGTTTCAACAACGCTACATTAATTCAACTAATAACATGTTCAACGCTATATTACAAAATCACGTAGTCAAATTCAGTGATATCTTTTGCGCCTTTCTTTGTTGAGTTCATCATCGATTTAACTGTTAAAATTACAGGAAGAGGAAGATCGGGAGCTTCGAATTCGATTTTTCCAGAACCGCAGAAACAACACTATGTATAATCAGAGATTTGGGTAAAACTTAAGTCAATTTGATTAAATTGGGCTTTGCTAGAAATTAGAAATCGGAAAATTATATTTTGGGTTTGAGTTAAATTAATTTGTTTGCAAATGTATTTAGAAAAAATAAAACAATTTGACTTATTTAAGATAAAAAAGTTATAAAAAAAATTAAGGAGATTTGATTTTTATTCAATTACAGAGAATCGAACAAAGCTCTTTGGTTCTCAATTCAAATATTCGTTCGGGTATTGAACTTAAAAAGAACCACTCGATTCGGTTCGAGTCCGGTTCGGTCCAATTCAGTTCGAGATTTTGTTCAACCCTAATGGAACATGAATGAGAGACAAAGGAATTGTACGATTATCGGGCTGGTTTGCTAAGCAAACCAGAGCCTTTTTGTCCTCGAACTGATTTTGGCTCTTATTTTTCCAATTTTATTTAAAATGTAATTCAAATGTAAAAGCACGTATGAATGGTTGTGACTTGTGGGAACAATTGTAAACAAAACTATATACAGATTGATGTTTTCTTTGATCATTACATTTGGATAAAAGCACATATGAGCTTTCTCTTCTTATTTTCCATCATATACCTTGCTTTTATTCATTACTTCTCAATTCTCGTTCTTGCTTTGTACTCTGACATACTGCATAATCAAAGTAAAAATACTTTCATACAAATTCTTATACATCTTGATATTTCATTCGTTGTCGTTAAAGCATAAAAAGACGATAAGCAATTTATTAAATCCCATTATATCTTGGAGGCTTGTTTTATAAGGAAAAATTTAGTCTTAAGGATAGCGTCATCAAGTGCCTTAGAATTACTGTAGTGTCATTAGTAAATCCATTGCAAGGAGCACATTGTTGAATACTAACATGCCTAATACTAGTAAGGACTATGCCTGGTAACTTAGCATGATGCTTCAATTGTTCAAATATGAGGGTATACTTAGAAATTAAAATTATTAGTACTCACTGATATGAAATTTCAAGAAAAATATTCTGCTTAGAAACTTAAATTTTAGTGACCTTGAAATTTCAAGAAAAGTATTTTGCTCAGAAACATAAACAAAACATCAATATTCTATTCTTCTCTGAAGATTCCAATCTTTAATTCACGTTGTGGCTATCTGTGCACCACATATTATGTAGTGATTAAAGATAAGAAAATGATTTATCCATTAGAAGATCATTCTTGGTGAGAAATGACAATATGTCAAAGGCCCGATCTATTTACACCCATTCTAAGAAGATGAATGGTGAATTTGACATGAAAGACCTAG
>CAIGRT010217974.1:0-28678 GCA_903798405.1 Fraxinus platypoda
TGAATGTTAACTAATTGAGAATTAATTACATGAAATCCATACATGACAAATATTTTATAGTATTTATTATATATTGAAAAATAAAAAAAAATGTATTATTGAAATAATGAAATTGTAGTATGATTAAAATCGTTCAAAAGATAATTCTTAATATTTAATATATATTATATATATAGATTTGTAGGAATATCCATTAAATATTAGGTTTATTCAATTATCCCTCAAACTTTTTTGCCAAAACTCTACACGTAGGCCACTATGAATATTTTCTCAACAATGTACCTACCAATTACATTTTAAATTCTAATTGCCACTATTACTACATAATAGTATTGGCCCTGTTTGAGCCAAATTATTGTAGAATGAGAATGAAAAATATACTCGTTATTGGGGTACATATAAGAGATAGAAAATTTGAATTTAAATGTTGATGCGATGGGTAACGGTCATATTTTTCATTTTAATGAGATAATAATATAGATCAAACGGGGCTTAGTAGCTTAATTACGGAGTCAAAGCTAAAAAAACATTTTAAGGCAAAAAGTTGTAGAGAACCTCAAATAAATTCAAGACTTGAATTATGTATCTCGAACATTCAAGATTTTAATTGTTAAGTTGTCTGAATATATTACCATAATTAGGCGAGACAAACTGATTTTAATTGACAATATTTGCCTTTTTCCACGTTCACAATTAGATATTTAGAAAGAAAGGAAGAAAAAAATCTTCATTGCATTTATAATCATAAGTTAGCCTTTACAATTAAGTCAAATTTGCTACCTGTCCTGAACTGAGTGATATTTTCAACAAAGATTATGATCTTAAATAAAAAGGGTTACCAAATCAGATGATTTAAAAAAGATTTAGGGTTTTAGTGGTGCTTTTAAAAAGTGGAAAATATATTTTTGAATCTAAGAAGCTATTCTTGAACACGTTTATAAAATAATTTTTTGAAAACACAATATTTGATCAAACGAATTTTTAGAGAAAAATAATTTAAATTAGTTTACTCAAGAAGCTCTTTTATAATTCCTAGTTAGAGTTGAACGTGGCGTTGTACGTTATTTTGAAATGTTTATAAGTGCTGTAAATGTAATATTTGACCATCAATTTACCATTTTGATCTAAATATGAGAGAAATGCAAGCTTCTGAAAATAAGTATTAATTATTATACGTGCACGTAAATAGTGAAATGTATACTTGAATGTGAATATTAAAATTGCAACTAAATGCATAAATAAAGATGGATGGCAAATGCGATACATGAATTAACATTAATGTTAATTAATTTAGAATTAATACCAAAAAAAATATATACGCAACAATTAATGTTAAATAATTTATATTAAATGAATATAATTTAATTTGCAATTAAGTGAAACTGAATGCTAATTAACATATATGGACATGAATAATGAATTGCATTCTTGAATGTGAAATTCTAACTAATATTAATTAAATAAATATGAACGTTAATTAATTGTTAATAATAGGGCATGAACGTGAATGCGAAATTCTAATTAATATTATTTAAATGAATGTGAATGTTAATTAATTCAGAATTAATTATAGTATTTATTACCGTTTGTAAATTAAATACATATTGAAAAATGAAAAATAAGATATTATTGAAATAATTGAATTATAGTACAGCTAAATCGTCCAAAAAATTATTCTCATTTAATGTGATATTTAATATATTATAGACAATAAGTAAAGGTTAAAGAATAAGTCGTTTCAAATAAGACAATTGGATTGTTATGATATAAAGTTGTGGGATCCTACCTAAGAAAGCTGTCGTGAGGTGAGGGCGAAACCCATGGATATTCATAATATATCTTCGGGGTTAGGTTTAAAAGACTATGGTCCGTAAAATTTTGTCACATTTATAACATGAGAATTGACATTATTATTCTTCAATTTTTTTGGAAGTCGGCAACTAACGACTGAAAACTTAGAAAGTAATAGCTGAATTAAGGGTCTTGTCTTCTAATACGAAGGGCATCAAGGCCCGGAATATAAATGAACTTTGCAACAAATAAATTATCTAATTCAATGGCATGCATGATGATGCCTGTGGGGATTTGTTCACAGATTGAGTTATGGGCCTTTTGCAGCTTAGAAATTAAGAATATGGGTGATGACAGATGTGTTCATTGGGGGCGCGCACCAATCATTATTTGTGTGTATTTTTTTGAATCATTAGGCAGATCAAGAAGCCAATTCCCTTTTCAAATTTCATGGGTTCGGTTCAATCTTATGTGTAATCATAAAATATTAGATGATTGGTCAGAAAGTTATGGGGTAGGGGTTTCATGCAGGTGAGAGGCACACATTAATATGTCCCATAATGAATCTCCCATGCATGCTGCCAGAAAAAAAAAAAAAAAAAAAAAAAAATTCCTTCTTGCCCGTACTCCATTTAGGTTTTTAATAGACCACTTAATTAAATGAAAAAGGAGAAAAAACTAGTTATCAATGAAACGGATAGTATCGACTAAATAGTCAATACTCATTCCAAGTCTCTCTCTCTCTCTCTCTCTCTCTCTGCAACTGCAATCATCTCTAAATATGGTTAATTTATATTTTCTTATGTCAGATCTATTTTCAGATCTGCAACATCAACTCTGGCGAAGGTGGGGGTAAGCAATGGTGGTGGTCGCATGATGGCGATGTTTCATTGCGGCGTTTGTAGTGGGTGTCTGGTGGTCCGATGGTGGGCTACATTGTTGGTGTATTTGTGCTTGAATAAGTGTGTGTTTGTAAGCGTTAATCTTGTGTTTATTTGGGTGCTTGTGAGTGTGAAGTATAAAATGTTGAAAGTAACTTTATGATTTTAAAGAAAGGAGGATGTTGGGTGCAATTTTCACAATTTTGCAACAAGTACACAAAAAAAGCTGACAGAATTTCTACGTAAAAACACTTACAATTTTTCGTTGATTTTTGACACAACAAACACACAAAATGCAACATACAACTTCTACCAACGCAACACCTGTATTATTTTTGTCAATAATTTCTTGTACCTATGGAATTATTCATAATTTTCATTTAGTAATTTCGTATATTATCCCAAGTTAAGATTGAATCTTCTTTTTATTTAAACGAAGTCATTAATTTATCAAAATTTTACATTAATAATGATTCAAATAAAATTTAGATTGGCGGAAAATTTGGGAAAATAATTATGGACATAAAAAACTTGCACAAATGAATATAGTAAAATAAACATCCAAAAATAATAATTCAATCTACTAACCCTATTAAAACAGGAATTCTCGCAATATGAGAAGATAACTTGGGGAAAATTAGATAGGTCTACGTATTCTTGAATGAGGTAGCGTTGTTTACATATGGAGCGGTGAGTGCATATCATGGGAGGTAAAGAATAAAGAGCACGTGCCAATTTTGTTAAAAAGAATTCGTAATTTGAAACTTTGATAAGTAGATGATCATCCTTCTTATGGTATAGGCGAGTTTGCTGAATTATGTAAATTTATGCTCTTATATTACACGTTAGTTAAAGTGAGAATGTAAAAAAATTGACAAGTAATTTCTAGACAACATGCGAAGCTCAAAATCATGGAATTTGTAATATAGAAGTTTGATCCCACTATAAAACAGAAAAGAGGATGCGATTCTATCAAATAATTCCTAGACAACGTGTTAGGTATATTGCATAAGCAATTTTGAGTCAGCGGGACAATTTATTCCACAGCAGACTGTGTCTTCCTATTGAAACCAAGCAAACACCCCATTTGAAAAATGTTTCTACGTTCTGTGATGAATGCAAGTACATATCCCACTTGCACACAACTCATCAATTTCCCTTTCTGTGGGTTCTCTTGAAACCATGGAAAAATTTGGACCCCAATTCAACTGTCTTGTCCGTATTGCAAAACCTTTCAAGGGTCCCACCCCTACATAAAATTGCTATTTCACAACCATTTTATTTAAAACCGTAGGTTTTGTGAAAAGTAGAGATGATACCAAATTAATCAACTATCAAATTGTTGGAGAAAATAAGAAATTCTAGCCACGGTTGACGTAAAAAAATTGTAAGGATAATTTATGAGCCTTTTAAGATAAAAAAATGTATTTTTATTGATAACAATCTTCAAATACAAGTGTTCAATCACTCTACAAAGAGGAGAAGTGAGATTGACAGTGTTTGTATCGAAATTGTAAAGTAAGTCGAGCTCTGCCTTTGGAGGGGACCGTTTGTCTATATTTATAGGGAGAAAGGGTTTCTTATTGACAAACTCGTGTCTTGTCAATCAAATCGCTACATTGTCAAGCTTGGAAGGTGTGCCAATGATATTATCTTTGATTGGTTGATGAGCTCGTCTTTCATCAGATTTTCATGATGTTGATCATGTTGCATTGCCAGAGAATGATGAGCTGATTATGGATAAGAAGTCATAGCAGCTGATTGGTGGAAAATGGAGGTGTTGACGTCATTTCTTCTAGGTGTTGCTTATTTGATTGGAGGATTGGGTGGTTTAACGGTGTCGTAAGGAATTTGTAATCATTATGTCTCCTAAAATTACGACGGTCATAGGTCCGAGTTGACCTTGGTGATCCGATTTGAATTTTTACATTGGCTAGGTACTTATAAAATATACATGTTTTAATTTAGGTTGGAGTTTGGAACCCAACAGTTACCCGCAAAGTCTGTGCTCACCTAGGTGATGGACTGACCTCGAATACAGTTTGCTCATTTTCCCATATTTGTCATTATTATAGCAATAAAGTAATTGACAAGCATCATTGTTTAATTGGGTGAATTTTCCATCATTCTTTTAGCTTCCCTTGGAAGCTTGGTGTCAAAATTACGTAGTTTTGACTCATCAAATTTGGGCCCTTTTTCCCTTATTTTCTTCATCCAATGACCCTGAATCCTTGTCTTGGTTATCTCCCTTTTAAAATTTTCCTTTCTCTTTTCATTTTCACACTTTTGCTCTCAAGTTTTTTCTCTTAAGGAAGCAAAATTTTTCTCGCATTCTCATCTTTTTTCTGAGTGGGGCCATTCATCCCCAGGTATTCCCCTTACCAGAAAGCACTTTTCTTTTCTTTCATTTTCACCTCGTTCATTGCATGAGTTTAGAAGAGTCTAGGATACATTCCTGGGATAACTAGTAGGAATTCCTACTCCCACCCCTTCTACTAGTTTGGACTGTCGGAGGTCTTAACTCTAGTCCCAATCTCTATAGTCAATCCGAGAGAGTTAGGTCATCCTAGATTCATGGAATAAAACCCTGAGGGTACTGGGAGTTATAGGGAGGAAAGGGAAGTTGGATATTACGATGTTGATGATGGAAATCATTCTGAGGAGAGGGGGGCGATTCTAATAGGTCGGTAGTGACGAGAGATCTGCTGGCAAGCTTGAGGGCTAGTGATCCCAAGTACAATGTGGAGCTTTGAACTCCACTATCCTGAATGCCAGTCTTGGACTCCCTCTCCCAATGGTCATTCGTAGGTTTCTTTATTTTTGGGGAATAATTCCCACTCAGCTATGCCCAAATGGTGGCGAACACTAGTAGCCACTTTAATTCTGTGGGATAAGTTAGGAAACCCCGAGCTGAGTGTGGAATAGTTTAACTCTCTTTTTACTTTTAAAGAGGACGAGAAGAACACTGGTTGGTGGTACACAGTGTTAGACCTAGAACTAAGGCTCCACTAGTGCTGCACACTCTGTCCTCAATAAAGAAATGGAAAATAGATTTCTCCTTTGTATTGGGTGAATGGTAATTTCACCCTACTGAAGTAAATAGGGAGGACGTAATTCTTACCCGTTATCATCCATTATGTAAGTGAATATCTTCTTTGTATTTTTTTGAACTGAATTGTAATTATATCCTCAACTCTTTCATTTTTATTTTTTGCAGACTACAAGAATGCTACTTTGACTTTGGTGTCAAGGAGTGAGCTGACACAATCAAAGCTCTTCCGAAGAAGTAGAGGCCCTGCAAATTCATTTTCTCTTACTATAATCTCTTTCAGGTAGGTTCATTTCGATCTCAATCTCTGACCTCAATGACAGTCAGAGCTTCCACTTCTATTCCAACTACTTCAAGTAATGACCGACTTATTGTTAAGTTTTTCATTTAGCTCGTAGTTCAGATACCAACTCTTTTTTTTTTAGATCAAGACAAAGAAATGTTGGGATTTTAGACAGTAAAGGCAAAGAATGTCGCCAATAAGGCAAAGAAGAAGAAGGCCCCTACTGAGGTAGTGAGAAAACCTAAAGAGGTTATAGTTGAGCAGGAGCACAACTTTCAAAGCTTGGCCGTTCTGAAGAGCCACTGGTAAGGTCAACTCTTGTGGCCTTATCTCCTGAGCACTCCTCTCCAGTGATACCACTACAAAAGTCAACCCCTGCTCCTACTTTTTTTTCCCGTCACTATCGGGGCTGGCTCATCGAAGTCACAGGAGCGATGCCCAGATCCTTGAAGTCACAAGGTCTTGGTGGGCCACCAACCTTAGATATTCCTAGACTTTCTTGGGACTCTATCTCCATCCAGGGAGTCGATGACGCAATCCCTTCTCCCATCAGAGACTTCGTCATCCTCCTCACTAGGAGTTGGAATGAGAGAAAGCAGAAGTTCCTATCTAAAATGTAAGTGGATGAGGCAGTGATTACCGTCGAGCTCCACGTAGGGATGGCAAAAAAGCTTGCCAGCTCGGGTTCGGCTCGAGCTTTTCGGGCTCGATTCCACCGAGCCGAGGCTCGGGCGAGCCCCATTTTGGAGCATCGGCTCGGCCGGCCTGTGCTATAGAAATTTTTTTTTTTAAAAAAACAACTTTCAGCTGCCTGCCTGCGTTTACAGGCAGCTATGTGTATGTGACTGCTGCCTGCTTTTTAAAAAGCAGGCAGCAGTCACAAAAAAAATATTTTAAAAAATAATGATAAAAAAAATCGAGCCGACCCGGCTTGGCTCGTAAAGGTCCGAGCCAAAGCTCGGGTCGAGCCTAATTTTTTTGGCCGGGCTTTACTCTACTCGGCTCGGGCCCAAAAAAGCTCGCTCCAAAAAAGTTCGAGATGAGCCCGAGCTTTTTTTTTGCTCAGGCTCGACTCGGCTCGGCTCGGCTCGGCTCGGCTCGGCTTGTTGACATAGCTAGCTCCACGGCTACAGATCCATTTTATATATGATGTCTATGGATGATAAGGTATGTACTCGAGCTTGTGTACTTATAAACTTTTGCTTCTTTCATTTTATAACTTAGATTACTTTCTTCATTTAGGTAAAGGCTAAACTCGAATAAATGTTAGAAGTCAAGAATCAAGCCTTATGCCTTTTTGAAAACATTGAGGCTGAGAAGGCAAGATTTGTTGAGAAAGAGAAGGAGTACAGAGATCGCCTTAACAAGATGGAGGTTGAGCTGAAGGCAAAGTCAGCCTCAGAATTGAACCTTCTGGATTAAAATAAGGCCTTGAAATTTTGGGGGAAAAGGCCAACTAAAGGGCCTCTACTAAGAAAAATAAGGTTGAAAAGGAGAGAGACTGATAAAGAGTGAGCTCGAGCTGACTAGGCTATGAAGAGGACTGAAGAAGAGGCTGACGCTAAAGCAGCCTTAGGAAACTCGTGAAGCATATTGGCAAAGAGAGGCTAGATTTTGATATTACCTTCTTTGTGGAAGCATTGGAAGAGCAAAAGAAAGAACTGGAGAAGATGTCTGAGGCAGCTGGGAGATTGCCTCCTCTGCACTTATATGCTTCTCAGCTCGGAAAGGACTGCCATGAGGGCGGCATCATCGGAGATTTTCTTTACTTCTATGGATTGCTTATTGAGCCTATTGAGGTAGCTTTTAAATGATTCACTTTTTTCCTTGTTTGATGCTCACCAAACGCTCTTTGGAGCCCATGAATTGAGCTAGAAATGTTGTATCGAGGTCATTCTAGTTGTTTATGGACCTTTGGTAAACCTCCTAAACCACATTTGAGTTTTATCCCCCAATATTAACGGAAAAGCTCGACATATGATGGCATCACTTGCTCCCTTCAACTCCATCCACGAAGTGTACTTGTCTAGGTAGCTAAAGAGATCTCCTTCTTTTTTCATATCCAGTGAGTTGTGGTATTTTCAATTTTTCAGGCAGGGGCTCAGCAAGAATATCTTCTGTGAAGGGAAAATGGCGTTTAGTAAGGTATTCATCAACAGTTCCTTTGTTTTTAGCATCTAGATCAGCAATACGCTCATTTAAGGCACTCATTTCAGGTTTCACTCATTCTGCGGAGCATTTTTAAGAGGCTCGGTGCATTCACGTCGAGGTGTTGATGAACACTGTAAGCCTAATATGTCAAATACACTTCCAGTCCTTAGGGTGGCTAGCTCTATTAATGGAAGATGGGAACTTTTGACCTCCCCAGTTCGGCTTTTGGACAATTTCTCCCTGGAAAGGTGAAGTGTCCTCTTAGTGGGAGGTCGGCCAACCCTTTCTCTTGCTGGGGAATTAACTTCATCTTCATGCGGGGGATTGAATAGAGGCTTGGTTTCTTTTCAACCTATTGACTGCATTCATTAGATGTTCAATAGCTTCTTTCATGGCAACTAGTTGTGGGTTGCCGACCTCACTTTGGTCTTGTCCTCGTAGAAAATTTGGTGGAACATTGGCTTCGTTAAGGTGAGTGTTGGATTGGTTTTCGGAAGCTGAGCTATGATTCATGATGATATTTTATCGTAGGTTGATTTTGTGTGAGTTTTTGCTGAAAATTGTAGCTATTTAGCACAAGTTGGACCCTCCTTCTAGTGCCAAACTATTGACAACAAAAATTTTAAGGATAATTTTTGGGTTGACTTTAAGATAAAAGGTGTTTTTATTGATAACAATCTTCAAATACAAGTGTCCAATCACTCTACAAAAAGGAGAAGTGAGAATGACAATATTTGCATCGAAGTTGTAAAATAAGTCGAGCTCTGCCTTTGGAGAGGACCATTTGTCTCTATTTATAAGAAGAAAGGGCTTCTTATTGATAGACTCATGTCTTGTCAATCAAATCAGCTATAGTGTCCATCTTGGAAGGTGTGCCAATGATCTTATCTTTGATTGGTTGATGAGGACGGCTTTCATCAGATCATCATGATGTCGACCTTGTTGCATTGCCAGAGAATGATAAGCTGATTATGGATAACAAGTTGTGGCAGTTAATTTGTAGTAAAGAGAAGTGTTGCCACCATTTCTTCCAGGTGCCGCTTATCGATTGGAGGACTGGGTGGTTTAACGATGTGGTAAGAATTTGTAATCATTATACCTCCTAGAATTACAGTGATCATAGGTCCAAGCTGACATTGGTGATCCGATCTAGATTTTTACGCGGGCTAGGTACTAATAAAATATACATGTTCTAATTTAAGTCGGAGTTCGGAGCCCAACAGCCACAATATGAAATAATTAATCGCAAGAACAAAATAATTTGTAGAGAATGGAGATTTTATTATAATATGAAGAAAGAATACAAAGATTTGTGTTTACAACTTTGTCTAACTTAATCTAAATTATAATGAAGAGCTAACTATATGTAGGGAACAAATATGATATGTCCAAACCTTAATAGTATAGTTGTAGTTGAAGTAAAATACAAGAAATTGAGTAGAGGACAAAAAAGTCGTGTAAGGCAAACAACCAGGTGGCGCCAGTCGCCGCGGAGCACCGAGCCAAAAACATCCTGGCGCCACAGTGCCCACTCTTAGGTCCTTTATTTCAAAACTTGATTTCCTTCTTTCAATTGGAATTTCAATTAGAATTTGCCAAGTAAACTTGAAGATGATTTTACAATAGCATTCCAAATAATTTTTTTTTCTTAATGTGTATTTTAATTAAAATTCTCAATTATCTTCAACAAAAAATTTAGGTCACATCCAAATTCTAACACTAAGAATATTATTCAAAAAGGAAGGAAAACCATCATCTCATTATAAAACTTGTTCATGTCTCTTATCTTTATTTATAAATGTGAACATTTTTATTGTTATGTATGTTGTAGAAGAGCTGAAGAATTAGACCATGTTTGTACCATTTTTCAAAAAGCTCTTTTTTTAAAAAAATTATTTTCTATTATACATTCTCACAATAAAATATTTAGTACGTAAATTAAAATATTTTTTTATACTTTTAATTATAAATTCTTTAAAAAATCACTATTTCAAAATTCATTTTCTCATCAAAACTCTTTTTAAAGAGCATCAAACGGAGGCTTAAAGTAGTCTTGAAATTCATTATTTATATATGATTGTTAATCTTGACAAGATCGGTAAAACGTATAATCATCAACCAAGATATATTATTTAAACAAAAAAATTATTTGAATGAAAAGAATTTCTACATAGAGGGTCCTACCTTGCATGACGATCAAAAGATTGTCCCCTTGGTGGGTTCCTGTTTGATGATGAGTATGCTACAGCTAAAGCCCACTTGCAAAACTTCGTATAAGGTTAGCCAAACTGGAATATCATTTAGGAGGATAATAATAAAATGGTAGTTATGAATGTTTAATTTTAATTGAATTTACAAATTTGTATCCAAATAGAGGTTAAAATATGTGATAAGTTTCTGTTTTCTCCTCGTTCTCGTTTTCTATCCCAGTTCGCAAGGAAAAATAACGTTCTCATACTAAAAACCATAGAAGGCATAGAAACAATGACGACAACTAACAATCACATAATTTTGTATACTTCGAACATGATTATGCAATTAAAGTATGAACGATATAATAAACAAATCTCACTTTTCATATTGTAAATACAATAAATAATCTACTAGTTATCGCCCTTAGCTTATAGTAAGCATTGGTGACATGTCACATTTATTTATTGGTAGATAAGTTTATAGTGAACCTTAAAATTTGAATTGAATTTGTTATTTACCAATTAATTGATGTGTCATGTCATGATTGTTTAAGCTAAGAGAAGTAACGATAATTAGGTCATGTTTGGCACACATTATTTTTTTCATTCTTATTCTTCTACTCATTTTCAACCACACATTCTTTAATAAAATAATATTTTTTATCACATCAATAATTTTTCCTTCTTTTTCAACCATATATTCTCCATCACATCAACAGTAAAAATGCATTTTTACATTCCAAATATGCACCAAACGAGGGCTTAGTAAATCATTTCTCTTGTAAATAGCGAATTTGGCAGAATTACGCATGGGCTCTACAAATAATTAACGATTACATGCTCCAACTAGATCGTAGGAGCACCCATATGATATGCTGACGCTACCAAATTTTCACCAGTTAGACTCAGCCGAGCGAGCTTGTGTTTGAATCTCATTAAAACGAGAATATAACTTTTGGAATAGCGATTGACAGGAGAATGTATGGTGGAAAAATTATGAAAATTTTTAGATTTGTGTGTAATATTATTTTATTTGAAGAATGTGTGGTTAAAATGAAGAAAGAAAAAAAAAATGAGAATTAAAATGGGACGAGAATAGGTGTCAAACAGGGGCTGACTCCTAATTTTCCACTTATCAGTTATCACCACATTAAAAAATAATTAGGTTGTGTTTGATGCACATTTTTTAGGAGGTAATGCATTTTTTTTTTTTGTGACATGTTTGATCCACATTATTTTTTTCATTCTCATTCTTCTACTCATTTTCAACTACACATTCTTCAATAAAATAATATTTTCCATCACATCAATAACTTCTCTTTTTTTTTAACCACATATTCCCTATCACATCACCTCAAAAAAATGCATTCTCTCATTTTAATGTGTACCAAACAGGCTCGTAATGGTGAATATGTGGTTGAAAAGAAGAAAAAGTTATTAATATAATGAAAAATATTATTTTATTGAAGAATGTGTAGTTGAAAATGAGAGAAAGAATGAGAATGTGGTTCAAATAGGAGCTTAAAAAAAAAATCTCTCCCCTCAAAACGGTCGAAAATTACCGGCAATTGCCGGTGGACCAAAATTTGCATTTGCCTTCAATTTGGGATTCATTTCATTGGTGCAATAACCCTTTATTTAAACACACAAATTGTGAGAGAAGGTAGCTGGGTAATGAACTGGTCTTCTATAATCTCGCCATCCCCAACCCCAACCCCCACAATCACTCTAACTTTTCTTCTGTAGATCATAAGTTTTTTTTTTAAAAATGGTTTTTTGAATCGATTGAAAATCATGTAAAGGAAACTAGGAGGGAAGAGAAAGTAGTGCAGTTCTTGATTTCTTCTTTTTGGGTTTTTGGTTTATTGGCCTTAAAGTCATACATTTCTTTTCATCTTTCTTGGGTTTTGGGTTTTCTTTTCCCTTTCTTTTGATGGGATCAGAGGCAGAGGAAGTGATAAAGGGGAAAAATGGAGCACCCAAGAAAGAGCAAAAGCTGAAGAGTAAAATTTCATGCATACTTAACTGTGCCCTTTGGAATTGTTTGGATCATGGGAATTTGGCCTTGCAATGAAAAGTCTTGCTCTTAAAAGACTCGAAACAGACAAACAATCTCTCCTTTAAACTATTTTGCTAACTAAATTTCAAAAAAAACGAGGATAAGGGTTGTTTCAATTTTTATTTTGATTTGTTAGATCCGAAGAGAGACTGTATCATTTGCTTAGGCACCCACAATGAAGAGACTTGGCAGTTCTAGTTCATTGGGCGCTATGATTATCTGTCCCAACACTACAGGTGCATGTTTGAAAAATATTCTTTTGCACTTGTTTGTTTCAATTTGAATGGAATTTCTTGTGTAATCGCAATGATTCAAACATACCCTCGCCATGTTTTCTTGTCCCTGTAATTTAACAACTCGAAATTCTTGATGTGTAAACATTTAGTACTGAATATGTTTTGTCTGTGTACGTTTTGTTGTAGGTGAACATAATCAAGGGAACAATCATGTTTACACGGGGGAGTTCCAGGCCTTATTGGAGGGTTTAGATGAGGAAGGTTGTATGGAAGAATCAGGTGGCCACATGGCCGAAAAGAAAAGGAGATTAAGTGTTGATCAAGTGAAAGCATTGGAGAAGAATTTTGAAGTGGAAAACAAGCTTGAACCGGAGAGAAAAGCTAAGTTGGCACAAGAACTTGGTTTGCAGCCAAGACAGGTGGCTGTTTGGTTCCAAAACCGCCGTGCACGGTGGAAAACCAAACAATTAGAGAGAGATTATGGCATACTTAAAGCCAATTTTGATGCCCTCAAGCACAATTATGAAACTCTCCAACTGGACAATGAAACTCTACTCAAAGAGGTACTTACTACCTTGTTCGATATTCAATCCCTAGTCGATTACGCTATATAATCGGGTTCTAGTGTCAACAAAATATGTACTCAACTTTTTTACAGTTGCATCCATAGTTTTCCTTGTTACTAACGGCTTGTTCGAAATTTATTATGTGGTAGATTCGGGAGCTGAAATCGAAGCTAAATGAAGATGGCGTAAGTGAAAGCGAAGTATGTGTGAAGGAAGAAAAAATGGTGTCTGAAACTGATGAAAAAAGCAAAGCTGAAACCACATTGAATTCTCTGACTAAATGTGATAAAGATGCCTCTGATCTGCACTTGGAGAATCTCAATGGCACCAATGGGATAATTTCTGCATCAGTTTTTACTGATTTTAAAGATGGATCCTCTGATAGTACTGATTCAAGTGCAATCTTGAATGAAGACAACAATAGCCCTACTGCTGCTATTTCTTCATCTGCTAGTGGGGTTAGCCCACATCAATTCTTGGACTTACAGAATGGATCCAGTTCATCTATGGCTAGCACTTTCCAGTTTTCAGACCCCAAAACAAATATCATTCGAGATGCCCACAAAGCTTATCAGCCACAGTTCGTCAAGATTGAGGAACACAATTTTTTCGGTGACGAGTCATGCAGTACTTTCTTTTCAGATGATCAAGCTCCGACCCTCCATTGGTACTGCCCCGAAGACTGGAACTAAAGATCAATCCAACCCCAAAAATCGTATGTGATAACAAGGAAAATTCGACAAATAGGGATTGGAAATCAAGCCATCCAAAAAGTTTGTACAGAGTTTAATCTTGGAATTTATCATTAAAAGTACTTAAGGGTCTCTCTCTCTCTCTCTTCTTCCGCGTCGCATAGGATCAAGAAGATGACAGAGAAAGTAGAGAGAGAGAGGCAGGGCAGCAGGGGCCAGGGGTGTGGGTGATCAGACTAGGAACTTCAGAATTCACGTGGGGTTGTAGGGGGGAGAGAGTAGCATATGTCGGCAAGGGTAAAAATCCTACTTTTATGTCAATAATAATAATTGGGTAATAAATTTGTCTTCTCGTTTGGTAATTTTACACACTGGTTTTTTTTCTTTTACTGTTGAGCTTCAAAACCCTGCAATGGTACAACTTTTGGAAGCAGTAGAAATGGTACAATATACGTCCAGGGTTGGAACTTTTTCGATGCACGATGATCAGATGTGTCCAGCATTAATTAGTTCATAATTGGCTTAGTTTAAAAATGTACTTGTATAAATGAGAATTTTATAAAAATAATTTAGGCCCGTTTAAACCATTTTATTATCTCATTAAAATAAAAAATATAATCATTATTCATCACATCAACATTTAAATTCAAATTTTCTAATTCTTGTGTGGGTCTCAATAACGACTATATTTTTCATTCTCATTCTACAATAATTTCACTCAAACAGGGGCTTAACTTATTTTGTTGGTTAAAGCTGAAATGACAGAGTCGCCTGATTATTTGAAGGAATCTTGTAATCAATTTTGAAGAATGTCGTAAACAAGAAAGTGTTTTTTGATAAACATTTCAACTTTCATCAAATAATCATCCAACACAAATTATCATCCATATGTGATTGCAAGAATGTGTTAAGATGAATCCCTTCGGGATGGTCGAGTTGATGGAATGGGTGAACGCGGAGGCCAAAGGTCACGAGTTCGAATCTCCTGTCAACACTTCCTCGGTCGAGCTCGTCGCACCGTGCTTGCCTAGCGCGATTTACCTCTCCTGTGTGGTTTGCAAGCTACTGCACTGAGACGAGGTTTACCTAGTACGCACTCACAGTGGTCGGGTCTCCGCCCCTTTGAGGTGGTCGGGACTCCGTTGACGGGTAGCTGCTGCAAGTTCCTACGTCAACAAAAAAATATATATATATATGTTAAGACGTGGTACGGTCAAGCTTTGAACTTCTCACCCACTCATCATCTTAATTTATATAGTCGAACTTTGAACGTACAAACCGAGTCACCGGCTGCATTACTAGAGTTTAAAGCCATGACAAAACTAAATTAATATAGATAACATTTAAATAACTTGTCTTCTACACTAGTCGAAAAATTGAGGCAAATGAATTGAAGAACGAAACTATAAATGCTAGAAACACGATTATTCCCAATTTCATTTTTACGTTAATTTGTGTTATAATCCTTTTTCAGTTATTTTTTCACAAATTCAACATCGTTTTAACAGATATTTCTTCTCATGAGTTATCTGCTATCAAACACTAAACGAGCAATTCATTCATCAAAAAAGATTATTAACGAGACCCAAAGTGTGTTTGGGAAGCTTTGTTGAAGTCCAATACATTTCATATGTCGATGAATTATAGAGCATGTTTGGCTAAGCTTAAAATCCAATTAAAATTGAAAATATAGCCGTTATTGCCTTATTTGGTCCCACTCGTCTAATAAAAGTCTAATAACGGCTAATTTTTTAATTTTAATCCGATTTTAATATCTACCGAACATACCCATAATATATTTTAGAAATTAAAATTAAGATGACACAAGAAATTGTTGTATTTCATAATTTTTTTTGTAGTAATGTGTCATATTTTAAGGCATATATTAATAGAAAATTTTTAAATAATCAATTTAAATTAAAATAAATGTTCAACAACTATATATTTAAAATATTTAAATTCAGAGCCTGTTTGGTAAAGATTTTCATTTTCTACAGTAAATTAATTCTCATTTTCAACCACACATTCTTCAATAAAATAATATTTTCCATCACATCAATACTTTTTTCTTCTTTTTCAACCACACATTTCCCATCATATCACTATTCAAAAATCAATTCTTCCCCCAAAAATCACAGTAAATCAATTCTCATTTTCAACCACACATTCTTCAATAAAATAATATTTTCCATCACATCAATACTTTTTTCTTCTTTTTCAACCACACATTTCCCATCATATCACTATTCAAAAATCAATTCTTTCCCCAAAAATCCCTACCAAACACACTCTCAATCTTAATATATGAAATAAATTTTATGTGATATAGCCGGCATCTAAAGGCGTGCAACGTGATTGGACGCCTAATATACTTTTTTTGTTTACAGCTGCAGCTTTTTGGCACTTCGTTTCATAGTTTAACTTTTGTGTGTTAAAGTTTGGACCTTCGCAATAATTCAAAATTTAAGACTGTGTTTGTCCGACGTTAAAAGCAGTTTCACTTAATTTCAGGGCATGTTTGGTTTCGCAGTTCGAACTTTGGGAATTATGATCGGTTAATTTCAGAAACGGTCACTGAAGTTTGTTAAATTTTTTAAAATGATCAATAAAGTAATTTTCTTATTATAGTAGTCACTCAAGTTTTTAACAATTAAATTAATGATCATTCGGCTCTCGATGTCATCTTAAAACCTGTGTATTTGTAAATGTGAAAATAACGTTGTTCCTAGAACGGTTTGTAAGACAAAATCGTGTTGATTTCACCTAAATGTGTAATTGTCTAATACGTTTCATCCATAGTTTTTCAATATTAGTAAGCAGATTAATTAGTAAAATTTCATATTTTTATTGGAGAATATTTGAAGGTAAGATCATGGGCGGATCTGCTGTGGGGGTCGATGCCTCTACACAAAAGTTGAAATCTAAGGGGATGTTCTCTTTGTATTTCAGTTTTGTGTTTTGAATTCATTTTGGATTTTGTGTTTTAAGTATCTATTTTGTGATTGTTGAAAATGGGTTCTTTTTGACATTTTGAAAAATTGTTTTGAAAACACTCAAAACGTGTTTTGAAAATTTTAACTTGATTATAACTGAAAACACTCAAAACAACAAATTTGTCATTTTGAGTTTTCTATGTAAATTTTTAACTTGTTTTCAAAAACGCGTTTTCGAAAATAAGAAAGAGAACGCGTTTTCACTGTTTTGAAAAATCGAAAACAGAAAATAGCTTGAAAATGGTAAAGAGAACATACCCTAAAAGTTTTGAAATTCAAAAATTGCTTTTGAATTCGTTTGACTAATTTTATAAAAGTGTTTCTTTTAGTTTAAAGCATAGTTGTCGATCCGGACACAGACCCGAACAATGAAGCGGTCAATGGGTTAGTGGTTCAGCCGGTAACCCGGTGGGTCATTGCATAAAAACCTACAAAAAAATATAAAGTATAAATTTTGTTTTAAAGGTAAAATTAAAATTTTTAATTTATTTTTTACTAATTACGTGTTTTGAAAATTTTGACTTGATAATAACTGAAAACGTCAAAAACGACAAATGGTTTTTTTTTTTTTGTAAATTTTTAACTTTTTTTCAAAAATGTCTTTTCGAAAATAGGAAAGAGAACGCGTTTTCACTGTTTTGAAAAATCGAAAATAGAAAATAGTTTGAAAATAGTAAAGAGAACATGCCCTAAAATTTTATAATAGATTTTTCAAGATTTTCAAAAAAAAATCCTTATAATTTTCAATTTTGCTCCACAAGTCTAATTTCTTGGCTGCGTCCCTGGGTAAGGCATTTTTGTATTATGTGGAGAGCTTGTAATGTTCACTTACGAATGCTCTTTGTTCATTCGTTCTATTAATAATAAATTTGACGCTTCTATTTAATTTAATTTTTCTTTTATTTTTGAGTTTTTTTCTATCTTTCGATGTATGAGAAAAGTGAAAACCCATAAATGCATAAGGTTTATATTCCATCTCATTGTTCATAAAGCAAATCGACTTTTTCTTTTTCAATTGTGGCTTTTAGGGGTACGATTTTTGCACATGCCTCTTGCATTGGCCCTCTGATCTAGGAACGACCTTTTCATTATTTCTTTTGGCTTTTTCTCTTTATTCTTTCATAGACCATACCATACATTTGTTTGTAAACGTGTGCAATATGCATAAAATTCATCATTGCAACTGTTTTTTTTCAAGTCAATAGTTTAACATCGTGAATTGGTTGTTTGGGATAACTTTAAAAATTGTTAAATATATATTTAATGAGATTCATAATTTTTATTAATAAATATATTTCATTACTTTTTATCAAAACATGTTAAATTTTTTATCAAAAATTTTGTCAAACAACCTTTAAAAGAGCTAGATAATCGTGGTGATGGTAGTGATGAATATGGTGTTGAGACGTAAGGTTACTAAGCTCCTTTTTGACTCTCATTTTTTAAAATTAATTTTTTCTTAAATTTATTTTTAATCATATATTTAATGGAATCCATAATTTTTATTAATTTTTAACTATACATTTCATCAATATTTATCAAAATTTACTAAAAAAATCTAATTTTTTTTTTATCAAAACAGTACATGGGCCTTTTATTAACAAGAAAAAGGATTATTTTTTTAAAAAAGTTGAAAATACGAAGTTCGACCCAAACTATACCTAGAGGGGGGTGAATAGGTTATTATGCAGAATTAATAACTTAATAATCAACTATCAACACGTCACTATTAATTATCTCTTGATGATTAACCAAACAGTCCAATTTCCTATGTTGAAATACCTCAGTTATATGAAAGCAATAACTAACACAAGAAATGATCACGGAGAAACTCCAACTGAGTAAAAATTTCAGGCACTTTGCCGATCAGCAATCTACTATAAACGAATTAAAACTTACAGTCTGCCTAACTCGACCACCACTAGTACTTTATGACCTCCTGACTGCAATTCCAACAGCTCTCCTGGATTTCGTGCTCCTACACCAACTCTCAGCCGTAGTTTTCAAAGTTCTCCTGGATTGCGCCCTCCCGCAACAACTCCTAATTTCATGAATTCGTCTATCTCCTGTGAATCAAAGAAATATTCTGCATTCTTCAACGACTGGAACTCCAATCACTTTCCCTTGATCTTCAGAACTCTGACAGATATGCAGGAAGCAACAGTTTGATATTTGGATTGTGAATCTGATGTTTTTATCGTCAATAGCCAACCACAGAGCGAATGTTGAAAGAGAATTTGATGAAGACGATATGAAGAGAATATGTTTTTCACAATGTTCAACCTTAGATATCTCGTTCAGAGGCGTTCAGTTAGTTATATGTAGGTCAAGGTATGAATGTGCCAGCTAAAAAACCTTAAGAAAATGAATTAAAAAAAATTCGGATAACCTTGTCGCTCGAGCGAAGGCCTGGCGACAGGCTAGCGACAGTATTACTGTTTTTGACGCTCGAGCCAAGTTTTGGCGATAGTTTAGCAAAATTGTGGCGTCGTTTTTCCTTCTTTTTCATTCTCGAACCTTAGACCTAAAATAACACAATTTTCACTATTTGCACATTACTTCTTGACTTTTACAACATATTAATTTTAGTCCATTTTGTTCACAGACTTACCAATTACATCAAATACCTAACAAATTTGATTATGTCTAGATCCAACTAGCTTATTAGATCCTACTATTGCTAGAAAAATAAAAATAAAAATTATATTCACACACGATACTTTATTAGTTGCATATATATATATTTATTGCATCTAAGATCCTCAACTTTTACTTATTGTAACAATTATGTTCATAATTTTTATTATTCAAATTCATAGATTCAACCTTTCATTAATTATTATGTTCTTATTTGTCTCTCATTTTTCAAAACTTTTTTTTTCTACATACTTATTTTCAACCATATTCACACAATAAAATATTCTACACGTAAACCCCAAATTTTTCCTTAATTTTTAATTACACACTCTCCAAAAATTTATTATTCAAAACAAAGTTTTTCCAAAAAATATCATCAAACAGGGGCTACATCTCAACTTTGATGATGATTATTGTAAAAAAAAAAAAAAAATTCTCGAGTGCTTTGAAATGCGAAAAAATATTTTATCGCACTTTTGCATTTATTAATTTTTAAACAATATAATGAGCAAACAAATCGTTTTTCCCTCTCAACGGATCTTTTGGACAGAAACAATTACTAGAGATAAAATGTGCAAATTCAAGGAATGTTGAAATAAAAATTAATTAAAAAGTTAGGAATATAAGTATTAAATAGGCAAGATTGAGGACCTTAAATGCATTAAAATGTAATGTAATCAAAAGGAAAAATGTAATGTCATTGACCCCGTTTGACATCCATTTTTTATCACATTCTCATTCTCATTTNTCATTCTTCAAAAGAATGAGTATCAAACCCCCCATATAAATCTATTTTTGCCGTTTTTTTTATCCCAAAAATACCCCTATATGTCGTAGAGTTGTTGAAGTGAAAGTGTAAGTGGGCCCAACATCGCTTTCGAAGAAGTGGGCTCACATGTGATTGTGGGTCCCAATGATGTTGAATACAAAAATGCGTCATCGGCGTGGTCACATCACTTGGTTTAAAATATTGAAAGGGTAAAGAGGGAGGAATATGTAGAAATCCCTTGATTGGTGACACTTTATCTACACCAATTGATTTTCCTTTATACAGCCAGTGGTTGCACACATTTTTGCTGCTACCGTAATGGTGTTACAAAATAAAGTGCAACTTTAATTAACATATATATATATTCAGGGCTTGTTCGGTATAAATTTTAATCCAATTAAAATTGAAAATATAGTCGTTATTGGGTCTCACGCGTCTAATAAAAGTCAACAATAATGACTAATTTTTCAATTTTAATTCAATTTTAATCTCTACCAAACACACTCTCAATTTGACCAGAATAATGTTTTTGGACTGGTTCAAAGATAGGAATGGGGAGATGTGATGATGTGACAGATAATAATTAAGTATTGTGTTTTTATTTTAAATTGTCCATTCATTTGTCAACACGTGTCTTCTCTATTTTTGAACCTATTCTTGTAGCGCAATTGATTTGACAAATGCACTCACATTTCCTCAATTGGGTGATAATGACACCTGTTGTTCCACAGCTTGTTGAGGGTATCATGCCCTAAAAACATGAATAAAGCTACTTATACACAATGGTGTACACAACCATTTACACCCCCCTCACATGGAGGGGGGTCCACACATAATAAAATATTAGTGGGTCCCCCTCCATGTGAGGGGGTGTACATGGTTATGTACACCATGAGGTGTACATGTAGCATCTCCCTAGAAACATCTATTTATTTTTCTTAGAAGGTAGGTTTATTTTAATTTTTATAATTTAACCCCATTTTAACTTATTAAATTAAAAAATACCACTTTATTAACTTTATAATTTTGTCAATTAATCAATTAATTAGGTACATTATACTTGTAATCTTTGGTACCACCTAAGGTGGCATGCTCCACTTTGTTAACTCGAACGTTTATCCATCACTTTGCTTCTTACTTTTGGCATTACTTTCTCTTTTTATCCTTTTTTTAAATCCATTAAGTGATTGTTAATTCGGCACGTACACTATAAGATGTGCATGTAAAGAATATAGGTTTGTTTAATGTGAGGGAAAAATCACGCCAATCAAGGATATACTTAGCTTTATATTTGTTTTTTGGCACCCTAAGTAGCCTTAAAGCTAATCTATGTTGGAGGGCTACGAGAAAAAAACAATTACTTGTTGACCCCATTTTAAAATAGAGAATAAGAAAAATAAATGTTTAAACTTATGAGATTAATTTGATAATCTATCGATGAATTTATATGATAAATCATTAATACTTAACATACGCAGGGGAAGACCCAAAAAGGAAGTTTAGTGGGGGCAAAACCAAAAATTCTTGGAAAAAAATTTGAAAATTTGAAGAAAAATCAGGAAATCTGAAAATTGAGTGGGGGTGGCAGCCCCCACTGGGCCTCATGTAGGTCCGCCCCTGAACATAAGATGAGCTCCGTTGCTCATATATCCTATTTATGACTTGAGTTTTGAAACTTAAAACAAGTTTCTTAAATTTAAATTTATGTCTTCATACTATCTTATATATGCTTTTTTCCCAAAAAAAAAAAAAAAAAATCGAAGTTGCAAAATCCGTCAAAATCCAATATTTTTCTCAAATCATAGTAAAAGTACATATTATGGAACGTTAGTAGTATTAATTATTAAAATTGCGCTGAAATTAAGCTGTTTTAAAGTGCATAGTCAAGAGAGAAAATTTGTACTCACATGAATGCATCTTCAATTCACCATAACATTTCTTTTTTCCTTTTTTGAAAGAGATGTTTTTGAAATTTAATTAATTCTTATGTCTACTTATCTAATTTGCAATTAATTAGTAGATTATTTGACAATGACCATTTTTACTATTTTATTTATGCCACGATTATTTAATTTATTATATTATGATTAAGACTAGCATTATGTAAGTTGTTTTGATGGTGATCAAGGGTTTGATTTTGATGTCTTGAGAGCTGAGAGTTCAAAGATATGCCCTAAGATGCATTCTCTAGGATTTAATTAATCACCATGTATTTATACGTGAATTAAACGGCATTCTCTATTTTTAAAAGCATATTTTACAATTTAGAGAGTATCTATAAATTCAGATAGTAAAAAAATTTAATTACTTCAACGGACTTTTTATATTTAAAACTTTAATTTTATTACTCCAAAAAAATATTAATTGTTTTTCCTCATCTTTTATTTTCACTAACTTCCCTCTAAATTATTATATTATTTTCCTCCAATAAAAATTGAAATAGTCTGAATACATTTAATTATAAAAAGTTGATTAAACTAACTTTTTAAATTAAAATTTTAATTTAAAGGGTTTCTTGAAACGTAATTTTAAGGATTGACTCTTTAAAATATAAAGTATCTTATATTTAAAAAGTCTCGTGAAGATGCTTTTATATGGTAAAATAAAGGTATGTCATCAACTAGACATATATTTTAATAGGCAAATTATATTCGTTACTATAATTTTTATTTGTTGCAACGCATTTTAGTTGCACCTTATGGTTCTAGCACTTGTTTGGTTTGTATTAAAATTCAATTAAAATTTCAAGTCAAAGTTAATAATTAATTTTAACCACATATTTTATGGGATCCACAACGTTTCAACCACATATTTCATCAGTTTTTATCAAAATCTACTAAAAATTTATTTTAATATCTGCCAAACAGGGGCCTAAAACTTTGATTATTTTAACAATTATATTTTCATGGGTAATTACTAAGCCGATTAGATAACATTGAATATAATTAATGAAAACTTCAAAGTTTCATCTCTTATTTTTATACAATATCATTAGATAACTTGTATAACTTAACATCAAAAGATCCTTTTTAAATCAGTGATTTAGACTTATGGATTTCGATGATATTAAACTATACATAAATCAATAATTTATATATTATTATTTGTAATGACTTCACGATTCCAATGGCTAAATTGATTTTGTGTTATTTACAAACTCTCTATCCTAAACTCCAAATAGTAACTTTAAAAGTTTAAATCAATATATGTGTTTCAAGGATTTATTAGTGAATTCTCCTCACTACTTTCTTGTTTTTGGCACAGAAAAATCCGACTTCAAGAGTAGAATTAACGATACGTATATTCTTTTTATGGTAAAGACACAAACAGTTAATATCTTTACATTTAATGATTTTCGATCTTACGAAAATACCCATAAAAATGGGACCTCATTTTCTTGACCTACGACATGTCAAGAATTTTTCCAAACTCACTTTATATCTTATTCGTTATAAAAATTCGTCCAATAAGCATATGTAAAACTTTTCCAAGATTATGAATTATTGTAACAGAAGAATTCCCAATATTAGTTAATTTAATGAATTATTTTCGTACAATTCATATCATTATCATGATTTAGTGATTTTAATTTGTAGCCATCAGAATCAAACAACATGTTTTAACAATTATCATATAATTGTACAAATGTACGTAATATGCATATCATCTAGATGTTAAAGACATATTTCCTGCAAAAATTATTTATTGTTACCAAAAATTAATGTGCAGTATGCAAAATGTACATTTGCAAAATATGGTGTGCAAATTGTAGTACATTATGCCCCTGTTTGTTTCACATTATTTTGTACATGAAAATAAAATTTCTGACCTTTTTTTTTTTTTTTTTAAAAAGTGGGTCTCATTATGAGACAAGGTAGTCAAAGATTGCGGCTGATCCATTTTGCAACGGTAAAAATTCTTCTAATAATGTGTAACAAACATGGACTATAAATATAAAGTATATTTTCTGATTTTCCCTTAACAGAAATCATGGTTAAATAAAGTTGTATAACAAGACAGTTTTGGAAGAAACCAATAATAAATTAATCCCAGATTTCCTGTGTAACCTAACTCGATTAAACATTTTCGCTTAGACTTGGAATTTAATTGTAATAAAAATTTCAATAATTGGACCTGCAGTGTTTGCCGAGAGATTCTGTGAATGGAACACATGGACCTTGGGCTTGGTTTGGCCGGGCCGGGCCAAGCTTGAGTGTATACAGAGGAAGGAGAAAGTATAATAAATGGGCCATTTGTAAAGTTACTCTCTCTGAGTTCTTATTGACAATTAGGAATAGAAAATCTATTGGGGAAAAAAACCATATATGCATCTAAAAAAAAAAAAACAGAATACCATATATAATATATTTTCTATAATATGTCCAAAATACATTGAGGCATAAAATTAAATCATAAATACCACCTCCCTAATTTACTTGTGTATTCTATATGCATGGTTTACCTACCCAAGGGACATTCACGCGACTCGCTATGAAACAAGAAAACCTGCTTCGAAATAATGCGAAGCACTCTATGAAGATGAAGGTAATGTCTTTATATTTCTTTACTCGTGACTTTATTTAGAGATGTATGCTAGCGTACGTAATTTAAAGATCACCGATAATAGGAATCTGATTCAACGAAGAAACATGATAACGTATGTGATATCTGCTATGCTATGCAGTTGATATGTAACATTTTATTACAAGCTTTCTTAAATGTGGATGTATTGTTATTAGAATTTCTAAAATACATGTATTGCACTATGATTTCATATAAATGTTGACTTTCCCCATTACAATGAACACATGTATCTCCGTCAACTATCAAGTCTTTGACTCTAATATAATGCACCTAGTGGATTAGGGAGAGTTTACTTGCACTTGCAACCGATTCTAGATTGATGGGGTTCCCTATCCACATTCACTAGTTGTTACTGTGACAAAGGGAGAACAACCATACAAATATCGTTCTCATTACCATACAAAGGAATCTTATGTTGACACGTACACTGATAGCATCGTTTCACTTGGGGAGGCCTAACAATACAAGAAGACGAACAACGAAGAGAGAGCATACAGCCAACAAGATGTGGACGATGTGGTGGAAAGGGGCACAACAGAAGGACATGTAAGTAGCCTCGACCACTAAGTCATGAGCAAAAACGTATAGTTACAGGATGTGTTAATCATATGATGTCAAATTTATTTATTCCTTTAAATACTTGGCGATTATGTTGGTGAATAATTGTTTTCAAGAAATAATAAAATTTATGGATGAAGTGTTTTAATTTGATCTAGATGTTGTGACATATCATATTTCTGTTGTGTTATTGTTCCTAATTTCAAATTGTGTGAGACTTCATATTTCACATCATCATGATGTGATTAAATCCACATTTAGCTATATATTTATATAGCTATTGTATTGTAGATTCCACCATGTATGGCAGATATTTAAAGTTGAATAAACTCATGGGCGGATGCAGAGGGTGGCTGGGGGGTCACGTGATCCCCCAACTTTGCTCCTCTCTTTTTTTCACTATTAAATTTTCTATGTTTTTGTTTCAATTTTCGAAGTCATTATGGGATGTAAAACGAAATCGAAATATTACATTCTTAATATCATTTCGAAGTGCTCACGGTATAGTTTTTTACGTCGTTAATGACGTACGAAACGATAAAATTTTAATTTCTTTCTTTTTGTCTCGTCTTTTAACAAAATCTTAACTTTCCATCAAACAAGGGCGAAATAATGCATTCTTAATACCATTTCGAAGTGTTCACGGTCCAGTGTTCTACGTCGTTAATGACGTACGAAACGATCAATCGTAGCAAAAGTTACGACTCGTCAAAGTAGGCCGTTCAAAATTAGCATTTCTAAAATTTCAATAACAGACTAACTTAAAAAATCTCCGACGATCGTACACTAATCGAATCTACAAATTGCTTATTTCATCTCAAAGCTTATTTCGAGAACTACATTATAGGAATATCGAATAGTCCAAACATATATAGAAAATAGTTAAAGATGCGTTAAACGCGAGTCTTAAAAAGGGCGTCTAACTCACATTTTCTTTAAAAAAATTCAATTATTTCATTAACATCTATTATTTTTGAGATACAAAATTCTCAATGTAATTTTCATCAAAAATTTTCGAAATTTTACATCCAAAAAAGTCATATAGTACAAGTAGCTTTATTCTTTTTTTGGATGTAAATTTTTTATTGTAAAATTTTTTCCAACTTCTTTGTAAGTTCGATTCTGCGTCCGCCCCTAAACAAACGTACTGGTGATTTTTGTATGTATTTCCATGATATCCAAAAATTTGGCCTTGGTCTACCACAGATTCTACCCTAAGTAGTGTTGAATAAGTGATTGATATTCACACCAGATCAATATTGATGCTTCATCTTAAATTTTAGAACATATTTTTAGATCAACTACTTTCTTTACACTATATCCAAGCATATTTCTTACGTTATTTTTCTACCCAGTTTTACATTTGCTAAAAATAACATGTACTTTTCGTTCACGCCATTTTGTCAATAAAGAGCTCGGCAAGGTCATTTGAATGGTGAAAAACTGTAATTTTTATCTAAAGGCACCCCTTATGTCAATTAAATTTGGCTTTTTGATCCGACATTCCTAGACAGTATGTGTTATTTTATAGTTGGTGTATTTCAATAATAGTAAATATATTGCTCAAATTTCTGTGGATAGCTGAGTGTTGCACATCACGTGTCTACTTTACATGTCACCGTATTTGAAACTTTGACAAGAAAAATGGTGTAGTAGGTTGGTATAGTTTTTTTAGCATAGTATAACAGGTCTTGTGCTCCTTCAAACATACGCTTATTGTTAGTGTTTATCCAACATTAATGTTATTTAATTCTGATGCACATCGTAAAACATTTCACGTAATTGAAGCATACACAACAACGAGGATGTAAGTTCTCAAAAACCCAACAATGCATAATCGACCATAGTATAGGATTAACATGGATATGCAATTTCATATTGTATAGACATGATTAAGTGAACTCATTTAATCATGTTATATAACGATGTATCAGCTAAAAAATAGATATTACTAGACAACAAACTTCCATTGAAGATAATTCAAGTTATAAAGATCATCGTATCTAAAAAAGGCTACATGGGAACTACTTGATTCTTCAACAAAATATCAATCCCAAGCACATACGTACAATCATAACAAGCAGTAATTTATAATACTACTACATTACGAAAAAAAAATTAAAACATCCTAAAGATATTAAATTATGTTTTTTCAGCATCTAAGCATATTTGACCATCTCCCCCTTCCTTTCCTTCTTCACACTCCTCGGCACAAGGTCCGAATTAATCTCGTATCCTCCATTGCGCTTTGAATTCTGTACTTGAAAGTTGACACGCCAATGTTACTCTAGCCTTCTTTGGAACAAAAGTTTCCATCATTTGCTGCATCTTACCGTTGATGATGAACTCTGCATACTTCGTCACACATACACCACACTGACTGCAATTGAAGGCATGTATACATATAAATTATGAATATATGACATGTATGTAAGCATGAATATACTATATAAAAAGCTAATGAAAATAATTTGAGTGCATTGGTAGAAGGAGCTTGTGGATTAGCTGGTGTTATAGACCGATGTTACTAAACTAGAGAAAGTGACTAAAGCAAGAAAATCTAAAAAACCCTTCCGTTGCGTGTTTATCTTACGATTCAGATTCGATATCACTTCAAATTTGTAGAATGCATTGATACTTACCGAAAATATGTTGCCAGGATTGACGTAGAATTCCCATTTCTATATAATAAACCAAAAAGAAAGATTAAGCATTTTAAAAAAAAATTAGTGGATGGTCTGATTGCAAGGTAATATAAATATTGAATCCACATGAAATTATTGTAGACATTGAAAAAAGTTATTGATATAATGCATTAGCACAGAGACAAAAAGTATATATGCATTAACAAAAATGAAAAAATAAAAATAAAAAATTGGAATGTCGAAGTTCATGTGTTTATATGCATAGCACATATCATGTGGGTATTGATGTAACCTGGATCATTATATAACTGGTATGAATCTTACACTAAAGCAATGCCATGATATTTGGCATGAAGTGAACGATATTTTCGTTACCTGTGACATCCTCTTATAGTTGGGGTATATTGTTGGAAAAAAAAAAATTCCAGTTTCTTTCTCTTGCAGTTTCTAATCTTCCATATAGTTGAAAAGATGTAAACTGCATTAACAAATATTAAAACTTATATCTTGATATGATAGCCTCATTAAAGTTTAAACACTGGTTCAGAATGCTATGTGACATTGGCAAGTATAGTTCAACCAAATTTAACAT
>CAIGRT010218007.1:0-11433 GCA_903798405.1 Fraxinus platypoda
TTGACCTGTGACCGTTTTTCTGCAGGCGCTTTTTTTAATTTTTTTTAATTTTTTTTTTAAAACACGGGACCGCTGGCCCGATTTTCCTTAAACCGGCCCAGACCGGTTTCAGGTCCGGGTGGCCCGTGATTCGGCCCACTCGGTTCATGGGCCGAATTACGGGCCGGTTCACCTCCGTGAGGGCCTGGGCGGCCCGCCCATCTTGACACCACTAGGTATATCTACATGCCAAAGGAAATATGCATTGGAAATATTGGCAGAATCAGGGTACGTTGGAGCCAAACCAGCAACTAGTCCTTTACCACATAATTTGAAGTTGAGTAAGAATGAAGGGGAAACGATTGTGGATGCAAGTATACACAGAAGGCTAGTGGGAAGGATCTTATACTTAACAATAACAAGACCTGATCTTTCATTTGTTGTGCAGATTCTTAGTCAAATCCTTTAATCACCAAAACAACCTCACCTAGAAGCGGCACATCATGTGTTGAGATACTTGAAGAGAACTTCTGGAAAGGGTCTGTTCTTTGAGAGCAAACCAGATTTACATCTTAAAGGGTAATGTGATGCAAATTGGACTGCATGTTCAGACACGAGGAGGTCCATCACTGGCTATTGCATTTATCTGGAAAGTTCATTGATATCCTGGAAATCTAAGAAACAACATACAGTTTCAAGATCCTCAGCTGAAGCAGAGTATCATTCTATGGCAACTGTAGTGTGTGAATTGAGTTGGTTGAAGAATGTATTACATGACTTAAGGTCTTACACACCAGAGAAGTCTTATTATTTTGTGATAATAGATTTGCCATCCATATAGCCAGTAATCCAGTGTTTCATGAGAGAACGAAATACATTGAAATTGATTGTCATCTCGTTAGGGATAAAGTACAAGTGGAGAAGTGAAGATGTTGCACACAGCTTCACAAGAACAAGTGGCTGACTTACTAACAAAACCTTTATGGGGAGCTCGATTCAAATGGTTATTGTGCAAGATGAGAGTGTTAAATATACGTTCTCCATCTTGAGGGGGAGTATTGTGATATGTATATAAACAGAGGTTATTTATGTAATTGTGCATTATCATTCAGTTAGAATTGCTGTTAGTATTGCCTTGTATATATACATTGAGCTGGTAGACTTCACAAATAATTTTGAGTAACAGAATTTCGCGCCTATTTCTTCTTCTCTTCCTCTCTAGATTTGTCTTCAACTTATCACGATTAGCAGGCATAAATACAATAGATGGAGAGAATTTTGAAGGGGAAGAAAGAAGAGAAAGAGTAAGGATAATAACGCGAATGAAGAAAGTTGAAATGTGCGTGTTGGGGGAGGGTGCGAGAGAGAGAAAACCAAGAGTCAAGCAACAAGCGCATAATTTCTCAAAAAGGGGAGAGAATTCTTTGCTTTTTCATTATATTCTTTTTCGTACACGTGGATCTTGCACTGGACTTGTTCGATTGATGCTCGTTTCATCATGTATGTATAGAAAGAAAATCAAAAATTGAGTTAGACAATTAGCCCCGTTTGGTGGGGATTAAAATTAAATTTGAGTAAATTTTGATAAAAAGTAATGAAATGTGTGGTTGAAAAATTTATGACCCCACTAAAAGTATAGTTTAAATTAATTATTAATTTTGACATGAATTAAAATCTTGATTATAATTGTCATCCAATAGGGGATATTGTCCTTAACTTTAACTATCCATCGATATAAGTAATGTTATTTCCGAACATGGGTTAGAAAATAACAATCATTGTCGTACTTTTTTTATAAATTTGATATACAAACCCTCTTTGACATCCATTTTAATAATTTTTTGTTTGGATAAATGAGTTATAGAATAATAATTTTTTTTAGAGAATTGTGTGACTATGAAGTAGGAAATGCTTTTGAATTTACGTGTAAAATATTTTATTGTTTGAATATGTGGTCGAAAATGAGTTTGAGAATTTTTTTTTTATTTAATAGATGTCAAATAGGGGCTTAATTTATTAGAGAATATCAATGTAGTTATCACATTAATTACTCATTAATTGCATCATTTAATTAGTGTATCTCTACTGTATTATGAATTGCTATCTAATGACACAAAATTTAAAAAATTAGATCTATATGACATTGTTGTCTAATAAATAGGAATAATATTATATGTACAATCTGGGGTCATCATCATTTGACGTGGCAATGATGTATGGTAAAATTATAAGATCAATTAAATATGTAGATATAAGACTCCCTTTATTGACTTTATCATTTAATGTTACCTCACATGGGGATCATCCTCACTTAGCACGTGTAGCATTACTCAATGAATAGACAATCAAGTCAAAAAATATCTCAAATGCATCTATAGATTGCCATCTAGGTGTTGCAAAAATTAGAAGACTCCATGTCTACTGGCATTTGTTACATACTGAAATAATTGTTGCCCAACTAGGTTCCACGTCAGCTACAAAAGGACCCATTACATGCCTACATGTCTTTGAACGTTTGTAGATCTATGGTTGAGGCACGATTGAGCAAAAGATGCATGGCTACCGAAGCACTTCAAAGCAATAAAATGTGTGAAACCCTAACACTTGGCTACAAACGTGAATAGAAGCCTCAGGCAACAAAATGAATAAAGGCTTCGGATTAACCTCGAATATGGACATGAATGTTAGTGTGAGTTTTAACAAAATCAACCTGCATTTCAGTACACTAAATCCATGCGTACACACAATGGATTGTTTGATAGGTACCACAAAGCACAAACCTCAACAAAGCTTTGAAAATTGGCCAAATTATAAATCCCAACATAAAAATGAGGGAATATCAACTCATGAAAATGCCCACATCCCCCATAAAAATGTCTATAAACAAGTCCATTGCATAACGACTAAGGGTCGAAAAAATGATTTCCAAACTTCCGCACTAAGAATCAAAGCTGAATTTGGTGTCAGACCTCTCAGAAGGTTAAACACAATCTCATCAAAAAGCACTTTTCCGGCCAAAATAATCCCAAAATCTCCGTCTTAATCCTTTTATATAAATAATTGGCTTCTAAACGCACCCAAAATTTTTAAAAAGAGGAAAATCCTATTGAAATTCAGCAATAAACTCAATCATTGGCTTGAAAAATATTATCCTTTTTTTAGGTCAATACTTTGGCGCCATATGTGATAACACTTAGTAAAATCGTGAGATGAAAATGTGCGAGGAACATAAAAAGTCAAGAAGTATGAGTGGAAGCGATTCAAAAGGTGATAAGAATCCAAGGAGGAATGGGAATAAAAGCCCCACCATTTCAGAAGAAAATACTCGGAGACGAAGGAACTAAGGGGCATCAAGATGGGTGGCCAAGCTAACTTGTTCTTTTACCGATATAGAGGTGGCACATACAACATTTTATCGAGGATAATGTAGCCATAAGAAAGTTCTTGATGTAGGCAGCGCCTTTCCAAAAGGATAAAGGCTCCATGCAAAGACGAGACCATCCCATATGAGGCCCAAGGGGATTTGGTATAAGAGCTAGGGAAAGAAAGCTAATGATCCATCAAGTATAAGGATCGATCTTCTCCATTTTCTTTCAGAGAAGGAATGGAAAGCAGGCTGCTTTGACTAGAGGGAATGGACGATAATGAGTAGACCAATTTTTTGTGGAAATAAATGCGTGAGGAGGCCCTATAAAGTTCCCAATTCCAAAAATATAGAAATATAGTAGAACACGCAATCTCATCAATGTTGGGATTCGGCAAATGGTGCCTCGACATGGCAAATGGGCTTCGGCCATTTCTCCTTGGCTAGTGTGGGCATAACAATAATCCCCCAAGTCCAAGTATAGATATTTATGTCATAGTTGGATTTTAATGTCGAACCTGATCCGCGTATATGCTCGAGGGAAGTGAATGGAACATCCGTTGAGCCGGAGAGGGGACTTTGCATTTCTTTTGAGCCGAAGTAGTGAAGTGTGGAATTGCCAAAGCTTCATTCCACTATGGCTGAACTTCGTACAAAATGAAGTGCTAAGTTGCCAAGGCTACTTTGAGTGGTTGTCAATAACGTTTGCTGCTGAGAAATGTGCCCATTATTATCTTTTTGAATCTTTCCAAGACAAGACAACTGTAGCTTTACAATTTCCAATACATGTCCAGCCGTTGCTAATTGAATGTGTAATGATGATTATTCTACCATTTTTCAAAGCAACGCGCCGAAGCTTGTGTGTGAAAAATGCGTAACATAGGTAATTCCTCAAACTTTTGACCCTTCCTTGTTTTCTTTCTTCATCATCTTCCGTATTTTCTTCATCAATGGCATCCAGTTCAAGTGACACCAATAGGAGGGTTGCCGTGGCTAGATTAGGAGGTTCTTCTGGGGGGATCAGAAAGTGAGTATTTTGCCATGAGTGAAGTCTCTATAGATTACGAGCCTGGGTGGGGGGCTGCTAGGATACCTTCTGTGGTGACCTATGAAAAGTTATCTGAAATTAGGGATAAGTACAAGGTCCCTGACTCTGTAGAACTCTTAGTACCTAAAGTCCACGAACAAGCCTGTTATCCGAGGCCGGGATGTTTGGTTGTCAGTGAATACCTATTTAAAGCAGGTATACGTCTGCCTCTGCACCCATTTTTTAGGACGGTGCTGAGGTCTTACATGTTGGCTCCTACCCAACTATTACCTAATGGGTGGAGCCAGCTGGTGGGGGCATATTTCCTACGGAAGAAAACCTCCATGGTTGAGGACATGCCCCTCCACGTTTTCTAGACCCTCTTCCAGCCTAGGATTCTAGGGAAGGGAGAGTCCAATATTACATGACACCCTGGGGAGCTCATTCTCCCTTCATAGTAGGTCTACCTACTTCCATCACGGGATGGAAGGAGCCCTAGTTCTGGGTGAAGGGGAAATGGCAAATGGTCGAAGGGGACAAAGTCCCATCTTGTACTGTGCCGACCCAGTACTCTTAAGCTTGTGAGTACCTCATGTTTAGTTTTATCTTCCAGTAGGTCTACATTCGTCTTTCATTTGTCTTGCTGCAGATTCAGGATCTCGCTTTGAACTCTCCCAAGTAGAATGGGACGTAATTAAGGACATTTACAGACATCCTCAAAGGTCGGCCACTTCGACCGTTTAATTGACAGAAACAAATTCTTCATCGACTTTGGACTAATAGCCTCAAAGGGTAAGAACTGAAACTCTTAAGTCAACAAGTTGCCCTATTTTGTGCATGTCTTAACTGTTGATTTCTGACGTGCAGATGATTTTAGGAAGAAGAAGTACCCCACCCTAGACATGGCCTCAATTTTGAACGCCACTTCTACTGTGAGCTCCGTTGAAGCCCTCTTGGGGGACCCAGGGTGATAAGGGCAAAGGAAAAGTGAAGGAGGCCTAGAAAAAGAGGAAGTTGACACATGGAAGTGACCCCTCCTTGGAAGTTCGAGACTACTGTTGCCCCAAGCGTCAAGTCAGTTCTTCCTTCACCGCCTCCAAAATTGATGCAAGCATCTTTTGAAGCTTCCAAAGCCCAGAAGGTGAGGGCCAATGAAGAGGCTGACAAAGAAATAGCGCAGACCTCAGAGGCTTCTAAAAAGAAGGTCCCGATTGTGAGAACTCCAGGGTAATCTGAGAGGTTCCTGGCGAGGCAAGAAGATGAGATCGCTCCAGCAGTGATGGAGATACTGCCTGAACACATCCGGGGTGCTACCGCCAATTTTTACAAGTTTTGGAGTGAGAGGTGGAGGGATTAAGTCTCCACCTGCGACGTTGTTGGCCTCACGGCCACACTTGTGAGCCAAAGTACCAGGGCCCTGAGAGTTGCATTGGAGTGTCAAGAGGTCCTTAAGGACATACAAAATCACAACCGGGACTCTGTGGAGAAGCTGGCCTCGGTAGAGGCAGAAGTAAATAAGATAAATGTAAAAGCGTTTGAGCTGAGGGCCCAGCAGACTGAAGAGGCAGCCAAGTTAGAATATGCCTTAGCAGAGATCGAGGCTCTGAAGAGGGAAGTTCATGAGTCCCAGTACAAGGTGGCATCCTTGACGAAGAAGGTTGAAACCTCAAACAATCATCAGAAGCTGACGTCTGAAGCCTTGGAAAAGGCTAACTTGGAAATAATGGGGCTCAAGGACGGCAACAGCTTTTTAGAAACCCAAATAAAATACTACGTTGGGGAGGCCAAACGTTCTAGGGCTGATGGTGTGAAGGCAGGGGAAGAAGCGGTCAAATAGAGTATTAGCGTTTCGGAACGTATTAGCGGCGGTTTGCTTATGCTGAAGTCATGGAGAGGGTGTGAAAGCTTGACCCAGAACTCAATGCTTCTGAACTTAGAGTGGAGTTCTTGGATGAGGTACATCAAACTCCTGCTGATGATGCAGTTGCGAAAGCACCAATTGCAAAGACATCAGACCCTCGCCACCCCCAACATAGAATAGGGACTTCATTTTCTTTTATTCAATGTAATGGCTAAAGGCCTTCATTTTTGTACAAACTTTTTATTAATGTAGTGCCTGTTTCTATTTCCTGTTCTTCATTGTAATTGAACTTCTACAGCTGTAGGACGTTTTGTAGTTTATAACTTGGATCTGGACTTGAATATAGTAACCCTTCTGTAATAACTCGAATATTCTGAATTCGAATACAAGTAGATGCACTTCGGCACTAACTCGAATAATTTACATTCGAATACAAGCCGCTACACTACAGCAATAACTCGAATAATTTAAATTCGAATACAAGTAGATGTACTTTAGCAATAACTCGGATAATTTAAATTCGAATACAAGTAGATGCACTTCAGCAATAACTCAAATAATTTGAACTCGACTAATTTTTGTCTCCATTTTCATATCGTTCAGCCTCGTCATAGGAGGCTTGTGTTATATGCTTCGAAGGATCAATGAGGCCATCCTCGTTGGGAGCAGATCCTCCCTTTCGAGGCATCCACGCTTCCCTACATGGTGGATGGTGCATCCATGTGGACGCTTCTCTCATGACGTTCAACCTTTTCATAGGAGGCTTGTGTTGTACGTCTCGGAGGATCAATGAGGTAATTCTCGTTGGGATCAGATCCTCCTTTTCGAGGAGCCCACGCTTCCCCACATGGTAGATGGTGCATTCATGTGGAGGCTTCTCCCATGATGTTCAGCATCGTCATAAGAAGCTTGTGTTGTACGCCTCGGAGGATCAATGAGGTAATCCTCGTTGGGATTAGATCCTTCCTTCCGAGGCACCCACGCTTCTCCACATGGTAAATGGTGTATCCATGTGTAGGCTTCTCCCATGGCATTCAGCCTCGTCATAGGAAGCTTGTTTTGTACTCATTTCAGTTGACAACATCATTTCATAAACTTCAAAACATTTACAAAGGTTGGGAGGGTTCTTCCAGCTACAACCTGTTTATTGATAATATATCCTAAGATGTTCGACGTTCCACGGGTGTGATTGCACTTTCTCATTCAGGTCTTCTATCCAATAAGTTCCTGGTCGTAACTCCTCTTTAATAAGATATGGTACTTCCTAATTTGGACCCAAAGCGCCTGCTCCCGGCTTTCTGGAGGATATGAATACCCTGAACTAGATCATTTACCCGGAAGGACCTTTCTTAGTCTTTGCATTGTAGTAACATATCATTTTCCTCTGATATGAGGCAAGCCTTACTTAGGATTCATCCCTTCTTTCATCGAGAAAATCTAGCTCGTATCTCCTCAACTCATCGTTGGATATTTCGTTAAATTGCAATTGACGGGGAGAGGGTAAACCGACTTCCACCGGACTCATTGCTCATGCATCGTAAGCCATAGAAAATGGGGTTTCTCCTGTCGGGGTTTGACTCGTAGTCCTGATCTCCCATAACACCTATGGCAATTCGTCCACCCACTCTCCCTCAGAGGCATCAAGCTTCTTCTTCAAGGTATACTTTATGGTTTTGTGCATAACTTCCACTAGTCCATTTGCTTGAGGTGATGAGACGTTCAAAGATGTTTTTTTAATCTAGAGCTCTTCACATAAGTCCCCGACCTTTTTGTTGTCAAATTGACGCCGGTTGTCAAAGACAATTGACTGGACGATTCCAAACCGGCATTGATGTTTTTCATAAGAACATAGAAGTGTTGGCTTCTGTAATTTTTAACAAGGGTTCGGCCTCGACCTATTTCGTGAAGTAGTCAACGACGACAATAGCAAAACTTGCGTTGTCCCTGCCTTTAGGTAGAGGGCCAATAAGGTCAATACTTCATTTGGCGAACGGCCAGGGGCTGGACACCACCGTTAGCTCCTGAGAAGGCTGTCTCTGAATGGGAGAGAAGCGTTGACATTTATCGCATTTTCTTACAAATTGAATGGCGTCTTTCTTCAAAGTGAGCCAATAATACCCTTGTCGAAGCACTTTTTCTGCCAATGAAAGTCCTCCAGCATGATTACTGCACACTCCATCATGTATCCCACGAAGGACGTAGGTAGCTTTTCCTTCCCCGACTCACCGGATGAGGGTCATGGAGAACCCTCTCTTATAGAGTACGTCATGCTCAAATACAAAGTAGGCTGCCATTCTCCTGAGTTTGTAAGCCTCCTCCTTATCGCAGGGAGAACTTGATCTTTAAGAAAAGCCCTTATGGGTTGTATCTTCGTAGGCTCTCCTTCTACCCACATTATTTCCTTTGCTTTAGAAGTGGACGGTTCTGAGAGCAGCTCGATCGGTACCGTCGTTAATAGCTAAGGGTCTCTGTTACTAGCTAGTTTGGATAAAGCATCGGCATGAGCGTTCTCAATGCGAGAAATCCGAGTTAGTTCAAATTTTTCAAAAGTTGGGAGCAGGTCCATCACCAACTTGAGATAGGCGGCCCTGGCTTTGTCCCTTGCGCTGAAGTTGCCATTAACCTGGCTAACTACGAGCTGGGAGTCGCTATTAACAAGCAACCTTTTCACTTACATTTTCTTTAGCTAACTTCAGGCCGACCAATAGTACCTCATACTCGGCCACATTGTTGGTGGCTTTGAACCCGAACCTTACTGCACAATTGAGCTTGTGTCCCTCAGGGTTGATCAATACCACACTGCACCTGAGCCCATTACCCCAGATGAACCATCGATGAATAAACTCTAAGTGGGAGGCTCAGTGGGTTCCATTATTTCTTCCATCCCTGGGACATTGACAAATTTCGCAACAAAATCAGCGAGAGCCTGACCTTTGATAGCTGCGCTTCATTTTAGATAATATCGAACTCCCTGAGTTCAACAGTCCATTTTAACAATCTTCTCGATGCATCAGATTTTTGGAGCACTTGCTTGAGTGGGAAGTTGGTTAGGACATGTATAGTGTGAGCTTGAAACGGCCTCAATTTCCTGGAAGCTGTGATCAGTGCTAGAGCCAATTTCTCTATGTCAGGATATCGAGTTTTCGCTGCTAGTAGTGCTTTACTCACGTAGTAGATAGGCCATTGAAAGGCCTCTTCTTCTCGTAAGAGAACCGCGCTAATGGCTTCATTAGAAACAGCCAAACAGAGTTGTAGAATTTCTCCAGACTTGGGCTTTGAGAGGAGGGAAGCCTGCCGTAGTAGCTTCTTCAATCCCTGGAAGGCCTTTTCACATTCTTTCGTCCATTGAAACCTCCTGCCTCCTTTCAAGATTTTGAAAAATGGGAGGCATTTATCAGTAGCCTTGGATACAAAACGACTTAGAGCCACTATTCGCCCAGTAAGACTTTGTACGTCCTTGGGCATTTGTGGTGACCTCATTTTAATCAATATCCGGATCTTCTCCGGATTAGCCTCTATTCCTCTTTGATTTACCATATACCCCAGGAATTTTTCAAAAGCAACCTCAAATGTACATTTAAGGGGGTCCAGCCTCATTCTATACCTTCGGAGGGTTTGAAAGGTTTCATCCAAGTGCTTCACATGACCATTTGCTTTCAGACTTTTTACCAGCACATCATCCACGTAGACTTCCATGGTTTTGTCGATAAGGTTGGCAAACATCTTGTTAACGAGCCTTTGGTAGGTAGCGTCGACATTTTTTAACCCAAAGGGCATCATCTTGTAGCAATAGAGACATCTATCAGTGATGAAAAAGGCATTTTCCTCGTCTGTCGGGTGCATGGGAATTTGATTGTAGCCGGAGTAGGCATCCATAAAGCTTAGGAGCTCATGTCCAGCGGTGGAGTCCACAAGTTGGTCAATTCTCGGGAGGGTAAAACTATCTTTTGGACAAGCCTGATTTAGATTGGAAAAATCAATGTACACCCTCCATTTACCATTATGTTTCTTTGCTAGTAACGGGTTGGAGTCCCATCCGGGGTAGATGGCCTCTCGGATAAATCCGTTCTAGATTAACTTATGTACTTCCTTCTTAAGGGCCTCATACCTTTCCGGGTTGAGGGCTCTTCTTTTTTGTTTGTGCGGGGTTATCTTTGGATCAATTTTCAAGTGGTGGCAGCAAACCTTTGGGTCAATACCTATCATATCTTCGTGCCTCCAAGCAAAAACATCAAGGTTCTTACATAAAAAATCCTTTAGTTCCTCCTTGGCCTCAGGTGGCAGGTTTGTTCCCACTTGTAATTTTTTGTTAGGATCTTAGGGGTCTATTGGAAAACTTTCAAGCTCTTCCACCGATACGGTCTAGGATTCAGACTCAATGATACATAGATCCAATTCATCGAGCATGGTTGGTCGTTCGGCGGCATATGTCATCTCGACATCTTTCTGCCCAGGATTTTGTTCCTAAACGTCTACCATGTGGACGTCTACAAGCACCATGTTGACGTTCCTTGGTTCGACCTTTCTTAAAGAATTTAGGTAGCATTCCCGGGCTCCCCTCTGGTCACCCTTCACAATGGCAATCCCCTGTTCGGTGGGGCACTTCATATATAGGTGATGAATAGAGGTGATGACACATAAGTCTTTCAGAGCAGGCTTCCCTAGTACCCCATGATAGGCTAACATGCTATCCACTATCAGGAATTCCATGAAGTTTAAAGTTATTTGAGGTGGCTTTTCCATCTTCACAGCAAGGGGATCTTCCCCCGCAGGATGATGCTATCCTCGGTGAAGCCACATAGGGGGGTTGTGATGGAGGTTACCTCGTGATCAACAATCATTTTGTCGAAGGTGGCCCAAAATAGGATATTGACGGAGTTTCCATTATCGATCAACATCCGTTTTAACCCATTTCGGGCCATGACTGCCCGTAACACAAGAGCATCACAGTGGGGATAGTGTATTCCCTCGGTATCTGCTTGAGTGAAAGATATGGGGGGCAATTGTCTCCCTTGTTATAGCGACCCAAATTTTAAAATGCATATTTTATAACTTAAGTTATGTCGCTACGACATTCCCGTCAAGATTTAGAATTTGTTTTACAATCCGTCGAGTTGTCTAGCAAAACATTTAATATAAGAATTTAAAAACGATTTTTAATCTTAAAACTTCAATGTTTTCTTATTGGGTCGAATTTTACAC